>PVKA01047240.1:0-14432 GCA_004027165.1 Ctenomys sociabilis | reverse complement strand
GTCTGGTTTATTTCACTTATGAGTATATGTTCAAGTGGCATCCACTTCAGTATAAATGCTTCAAACTTATTCTTAATAGCTGAGTAATACTCCATTATATAGAAATACCACATCTTTTTCAACCATTCTTCATGTGATGGACATCTTGGTTGTTTCCAAGATTTTGCTATCACACATTGTGCTGCTATAAACATAGGTACACATATATCTCTATGATACAATGTATCCAAATCCTTTGGGAAAATTCCTAGTAGGGGGATAGCTGACTTGAATGGGATTTTTAGTCCTATTCTTTTGAGGAGTCTCCACACTGACCTCCACAATAGTTGTACCAGTCTACATTCCCACCAACAGTGGATAAGTGTTCCCTTTTCCCCACAACCTCTCCAACATTTGTTGTTGGTTGATTTCCTTATGATAGCTATTCTTTCTGGAGTGAGATGATATCTCAGTGTTGTTTTTATTTGCATTTCATGAATGGCTAGCGATGTGGAGCATTTTTTCATATATTTATTTGCTTCTTTAATTTCGTCCTCTGAGAAGTGTGTGTTCATCTCAGATGCCCATTTCTGAATTGGGTCTTTAAATTTGAGGGCCCTGTTATATCTTAGTTCTTTATAAATTCTAGACAGTAGACCTCTGTCTGATTGCTTATTAGTTAGGATTTTTTCAAAGTTTGTGGGCTGTCTTTTCACTCTGTTGACAATTTCTTTTGACATGCAGAAGCTCTTTAAGAAGAGTTGATCCCATTTGTTGATTCTTTCAAGAGCTTCCTGTGCGAATATATGTTTGTTCATGAACTCTTTACCTACCCCTATGGTTGCAGAATGCTGGACTGTGTTGGATTGTGGTGTCGAGTTCAAGCACCTAAGGTAGTTGAATGTCAATGGAGTGCCCACTTTTGACAGGTGTAGACAAAGGAAGGGTTGTAGAAAGAAAAAATCATGATATGTGTGTATAGACAGTACTGTTGGGATAGATAACGCTGTGCTTCTACATAATTCTATGATAGGCAAGATCTGCACTAATGGTGGTTGGACAGGATATTATGTCGGCTTTTAGTGCTATAGTCATCCACTAGGTAAATAATTATTGAATTTTTGATATAATTCAGCTGTAAAAAAACCCTGTAAATATAATATCATGTATTCACCTTGTACAATACCAAAACGTTATGAAAACAGTTTGCAATGTATTAATTCATCGACTCTGTATGGTTAAGGTGTTTTGAAACTGTCTGATTGACATTTGTATTTTAATAAAATAAAAATAAATGGAAAAAAAAAAAAAGAAAAAGAATGCTATCTCAAGGGCCAGCCAGACAGCTCAGGGGACTAAAGTACCTGCTTAGACAGAGTGCAGGGGCCAGGGTTGGGTACCCAGCATTCTATGACAGCCCCACTCCAAGGGGTACACTGAGACATTGACTGAGATAAGATTGAGACTGTGTGGGGGCACATGCCTGTAATCTCAGCACTTGGGAGGCTGAAAGTAGGATCACTAATAGTCTGATCTACATAGTAAGACCCTGAACCCCTGTAGACCCTGTACCAAATATATTTTTAAAAAAGGAATATCTCTGAGAGAATATTGGAGATACAGCTTTTTCAAAGCCCGCCAGATAGTACCATGTGCTGAGAAAGTGCACTGTGCCAGTTTTATTACTGGTGTCAATAATAAATAACAAAGCTAGTGTGTGTTAGGCACTCACCATTTGTCAGAGAATATGTCAAGTATTTCAAACAGCACTGAATGAGAATTCAACCCTCCTAGCAATTCTGTGAAATAAGTACTTTAGCAGCACCCTCATTTTCCAGATGAGGGAATTAAAAGTAATGAAATTCTTAAGTGGACTTCAGAATCCAGAAATTGATTGTGATATCATCTTCTCCATTCTTTAGATGAGAAAACTGTTTAACAAACTAAGACATTTGCTCAACATCTCATAGCCAATAAATCTAGAATGCAAACCTTCAATATTTTCCTTTAAAAGTAAATTCTTTTCATAGCTTCTGATGGGCAATTGGGTTCTAAAAAGGACCAGGTTATGGTAGAAATGAGAAAAGACAGTGGCTGGCTCTTGAAGGGCTCAGCAGATCACACAAGAGGACTCTAATGTGTGGGCAACGATTTAGGTACTTTGCACAAGAAGTCCTGAAGCCATCCTTGGATTGTGCTGAGGTCGCTTCTTCTCTCTGAGTCTGTGGGAAGAGAGACACAGGGCACCTCATTCCTCTCCATGGAGGCTCTGCATGCACAGATGGCTCAAATTGAAAACCTATTTTGAGGTTCAGATGCTTATCTGTATCCAGCTCATTTCTTTTCCTTTACTCCCTGCCCTGCTCCCCCCCATTTTTTCTCCCATTTTGTTGCACTAATTTGTAAATACTTTCACAGGCTTCCTGTCATTTGTATAGTGCATCATTTCCCCTATAAGATTACCCTAGAGCTTTATGTTTAATTGTGTCTCAGTCCCTTGTTTCTAAAGTAAATGGTAATGTGGTCTTCCTCATACAAGTTCATGATCAAGTGAGATAATGATTTACTGTTAGTTGAAGGCACATTCAGTTATAAAGAGGAAGACAGAGTCCAGTTTGACCAAGGTACTTTCTAGCAAATCACAGAAAATAAGAAGTCCTCTGTACTCTTTACACATTAGCATAATTAGGCCTTATCTCATAATAGTCTATTCTAGTTTGCTGATAAAGCATTCAAATATTTATTTTAATGAAAACAAAGACAAAAATGAAATAACATAAAAACAATACAGAATTTAAAAACAAGATGATAGAAAATTAATAATGGTTGTTGTTTTACATACTGTTATCTTCAAGTAGTCCTTTAAACCCTGTAGACCCTGACCTAAATTAAAAAAATACTTTCAATAAACCATATACTATATATAAATATATACATACATATATATATATATGCTTTGCACAAGAAGTGTTGAAGCCATATGCATATTCATATGTATATGCCAATCCATATGCATGCATACATATGCTTTTTGTTTCCAGAACTATGCTGAATAAGAGTGATGATAGGACAACCTTGTCTTGTTTCTGATTTTAAATAGCTTTCAGTTTTTGTCCATGTAGTATGACATTGGCTGTTGGTTTGTCATAGATGGCTTTTATCAGATTGAGGTAAGGTCCATCTATTATTTTCTATAGGGTTTTTTATCATGAATTAGTGTTGGACTTTATTAAAAGTTTTTTCTGCATCTGTTGATATGATCATGTGATTCTTGTCTTTCATTTTGTTGATAGAATATATTACATTTATGGATTTGCATATATTGAACCATCCTGCATTTCTGGAGTGAATACCACTTAGTCATGATGTATAATCTCCTTCATGATTTGTTACATTCTGTTTGCTAGTATTTTATTGAGAATTTTTGCATCTGTGTCCCTCAGGGAGATTGGCCTGAAGTTCTCTTTTTTGGTTGTGTCTTTCTCTGGTTTGTTAACAGGGTAATGCTTGCTTCTAGGAATGAGTTAGGGGGAATTGCTTCACTTTCTATTTTATTAAAGATTTTGAGAAGAACTGGTATTAAACCTCTTCTAAGTTTGTTGTGAAATTCAGCTGTGAATCCATCAGAAGAGCTGGACTTTGTTGATAATTTTTTAATTATGTTTTCAATTTTGTTGGCTGATACTGGATTATTTACAATTTGTAATTCTTCTTGATTTAGCTTTGGTAATCCATATGTATCTAGGAATTGGTTCATTTTTTCTTGTATTTTCCATCCTATGGGAGTGAAGATTTTCAAAGTAAGTATTGCTGATCTCTTGAATTTCTGTAGGCTCTGTAGTGATTTTACCTTTTTTTATTCCTTATTGCATGAATTTGAGTTTCTTTCTTTCTTTTGATAGGTTTGACTAGGAGTTTATAAATATGGTTTGTTTTTTCAAAGAATGAACTCTTTGATTCCAAGAAATTGTATTGATTTCTTCTCTGATCTTTATAATGTCCTCTCTTCTTTGGGCATTGGGCTTGACTTGCTATTCTTTTTCTAGAAGCTTAAGGTGCAGCATAATGTTGTTTATTATTCTGTGTCCCTGATGTTGCAGTTTAGCACTATAAATTTTCCTCTGAACTCTCCTTTCATCCATTGGTTGTTCAAGAAGGTGTTATTTAATTCCTATGTCTTTATAGAGGTTTTTTTTTTATACAGGGTCCACAAGGTCTCATCACTACACACGTCGGACTCATAGTGATTCTCCTGTTTTCAGCCTTCCAAGCACTGTGAGGCACATGCCACCACACCCAGTTTCAATCACTGTCTCCATATGCCCTGGGGGCAGGGCTGGCACAACATGCTGATGATTGAACCCCATCTGCCTAAGCAGGCACTTTAATCCACTAAGCTATCTGTATTTATGGAGTTTTAGCAATTTCTTTTGTAAATAATTTCCAGTTTCACTGCACTATGGTATGATAATATTCAGAAGATAAGTTCAATTCTTTGCATTTACTGAAGCCTGTTCAGTAACTAGTATATGGTCTGTTTAGAGAATGTCAGGTGTGAAACTGAGAAGAATGTGTATTCTAGTGTTGTTGGGTGGCATACTGTGTAAAGGTCTACTGAGTCTATTTGTTCACAAGTTAGGTTAATTTCTGTTTCTTCTTTACTGATTTTTTTTTTTTGTCTAGTTGACCTATCTCATTGTGATAGTGGGGTATGAAACTCTCCATTATGTTGTGTTATTCCTTATTTGATTTTTCATGTCTACTAAAATTTGTCTTACATAGTTGGGTGCCCCTACCTTTATATTTATGATTATTATCTCTTCCTGTACAGTTTTCCCCAACAACTATGTAGTGACCTTATTTATCTCTTTTGTTCATTTTTGTTTGAAGTTCATTGTCTGCAACCAGAATAGCTACTCCTGCTTTTTTCTGGGTTCCTGTCATAGGGAGTATTGTTTCCTATCCTTTGAGTTTCCATCTGTGAATTTCCTTTTGGGTTAAATGTGTTGTATATGGTATATTTTTGGATTTTGTCTCTTGATCCACCCTGAAAGTCTCCTCTTGATTGGTGAATTGAGGCCATTTTTGCTAATGGTTATCACTGATATGTATTGGCTTATCTTTGTCAAGTTGTTTTCCCACTGTCATTTCCCTATTTCTCCCTTTGTAATTGCTTGCCCTGTTTGGTGGTTCTTTCCTATTGTTGTTCTTGGAATTATGGTCATTTTTATCTCTTTCTAGAATACCTTTCAGCACTCTTTGTAGGGATGGTTTAGTAGTAATGAATTTCTTTATTTGTTCTTTGTCATGAGAGTATCTTATTTCTCTATTAATTTTGAAAGATAGTTTTTTAGGGTACATCAATCAATGTTGGAAGTTGTTCTTTTCAGAACCTGAAATACTTCACTGAAAGCTCTTCTTAACTCGGTGGTTTGTGTTAAAAAAATACGCCTTGATTCTGGTAAGCTTTCCTTCACAGGCAATCTGTTCCTTTTCTCTGACTGATTTTAGTATTCTGCTCTTTTGCTGAATTTCTGGGATCTTAGTATTATGTGTCTGGGGTATAAATTTATTTTGATTATGGCTAATTGGAGTTCTGTATGCCTCACTTTAATGTATGCCAGATTCTTTTCTCATGCTTGGGGAATTTTCTGCTATTACTTCTATAAATAGTCTTTTTATGTCATTCATTTTACCTCTTGCTTTTTAGACACCTATCAGTCTTATGTCATTTTCCTTTGCCTCATCTTGCAGCTGTTGAATTGTTATGTCCTGGTTCATTGTTATTTCTAAGAGTTCTTTCCTTTTATGATTGCTAAATATAATGCTGTCTTCAAGGTCTGAAAGCCTATCTTTAGTTTCATTCAATCAAATTTATCAGCATTCAAAGGAGGTGTTAATTTCCTGGATGTCTGTCTGCATCTGTTTCATGCATTATAGTTCTTCCCTATATTGTCAGTTCAGGGTTTCCATCATTTCACTGTTCTCCTCTATTTTTTTTAAGGTTTATTTATGTATTTTTTTTGGTATAGGGTCTCACTATGCAGCCCACATTCATAGTGATCCTCCTGCTTTCTCCCTCCCTAGTGCTGGGATTACAGGTGCGCACCACCATGCCCGGACTCCATCGCCAGGTTCAGTGCATCCATAGGTGGGGCCAGAGTGGCATGCAAAACCAGGGATTGAACCCTGGCAGCTGCGCTTACCTAAGCAAGCGCTCAGTCCGCTGAGCTATACTGCTGGCCCTACTCTATTTTTTTTTTAAATCTATGTCTTCTTTTGATATGCGAACCAGTTTGTCATTATGGTTTCATTTCTTTTGTACCTGAGAGATTATTTCTGATCTGAGTTAATCCATAGCCTGAGGTAATTATTATTTTTTTTTACTTTATTAAAATACTGAGTTTATTTCACATGTATATTTGTCTTGCTACCATCTCCATGTCTGACCACCACTACTACTATGTCATCATAACATTCCATACATACTTAAAACCAAGTAAAGGGTAGAGTTCTGTCTTTAAAAATTAAACAGGCATTTCAGACAACACATTCTTGGCAGTGGGATCTGTACAATATTTATCAAACAAGGTAGGGAAAGTTCTCACTATGCGTTTTGAAAAGGATAGCCAGATAGCAACTGTTACAGAAATGAAAGACAGAAAACTTTAAAAATTATTTAAACTGTTTTCTTAAAGAGACTTCCTCCACTGCAAGAGATCTTGAATAGTCTCCTGGCCAGTCATCCAGAAGCAATTTGTCACATAATTGATGAATTTGGATTCCACTTTGGGAAGAGAACCACCTTTTTCTATACCTGCTTGCATTTTTGCTTTAATGTCCTCTACAGAACCATGTCCTTTTGGTATTTTAGGAGTCTTTTCCTGTTTCTTGAAGGATTCCTGCCCTTTTGATCTTCACATTGATGCTTTTGAGTCTTTTCCAGTCTGGTTTGATTTTTGTACATTTTTGGCTGGAGTATCTTCTATTGATTTCTTCACTGGAGCTTTCTCTTCTGTTTCTTCATCATCAAAATCATCATCATCATCATCCTCATCCTTGTCCCATCGTCCTTGTCATCTTCATCAGCAGCAAGTTTTACTTTTTTCTGTGTAACTTTGCTGCCACCTCCAGGGGCAGATCGTTTCCACATATACTCAGGAATGTTGCATCTTCTTCCTCTTCCTCTTCTGAGGAATGTTGCATCTTCTTCCACAGCTACTAAATGCTGTCCACTAATATGCACAGGCTCTGAACCACATTTCAACATTAAGACAATAGGTGGTGTAATTTCAAAGCCCTCAAGGGAAACCAGTGGCTGCACAGACATTTTCAAAGTTGTCAGTGTTACTTTAATTGGACTGCCTTCATAATTCATAGCCTCTGCTTCAACAATGTGCTATTCATCCTTTGCATCAACCCCTAAGCTAACCATTCTTAATGACAACTGGTGCTCATTTTCATTGTTATCCACCTTGAAGTGGTAATCTTTGTCAGCCTTTAGTTCACAACTGAAGAGATAGTTCTGGGGCTTCAGGGGGCTCATGTCCATATCCATCGAATCTTCCATGGAGTGGAGGTGTACACTTAGGTGGGAGAGAATGCAGACAGAAGTGAATGAGTGCTGCTCCACAGAATAGATGTGCAGGATGGAATCATGCTAGGGTGTAATTATTTCTTTACTTCAGTTGTTACTAGTTCAGAAATTTCAGGTATGTGACTTCCAATTTCTTCTAGATGTCTCCTGAACTTGTCCAGAAGGTGGAGGTCTGAGATTGCATTTTGCTCCATATTGTCATTTTCAAAGCTCTCTATGTTTCCTGAGACTCAGGGTCACTGCTGAAATTGTAAAGTTATGTGTGTGGGAGATTGTGGAGTCTTATCCCTCTGGAGAAGCTCAGTACAGTTCCCTAGGCTTGCCAGGATTCAGAGTTGTTCCCTTAATTAAACTTTCATTTTTAAATTTGAAGCACTTAGTTCTGAAGTAATAAGTACTGACTTAATTTCATCTTAGACTTCTACAAGATGAGAGTTCACACCTTTTGTTAGCCTATGTCATACCTGGTCTTGTCTTTAGTGAAACTGCCCCAGTCTCAGTCTTATCACACAGCTTCATTCCTAGGCTATAAAGTGACACCGTGATGCTGCCTGACACAACTTTCCCTACAGCACTCAGAGGTCCAGGTACTCCTTTGTTTCAGTGCTGTGGGACTCTGAGGGGTGCTTCTTTTTTATTTTTATTTTATTGAAGTACAAATATCAATGAGACAGTTTTAAGATACCTTGACAAGATTATTTGATAAATTAATACATTGCAAACTGTTTTCATAATGTTTTGATATCATAGAAGGTGCATATATGATATTATACTTACAGACATTATTATAGCAAATGTCTCTTATCAGTAAATTAAGAGTGTAGCTGTTTGCGTATCTTATTTTTTATACCTGAATTACATCAAAGATTAAATAATTAATACTTTCTACCTTTTTATTTTCCTAGTGGTTGTCCATAGTACTAGAAGCCAACATAATATCCTGTCCAACCACCATTAGTGCAAATCTTGCCTCTCATAGAATTATGTAGAAGCATGGCGTTATCTATTCCAACTGTACTGTCCATACACACACATCATGATTCTTCCTTTCTATACCCCTTCCTTTGTCTACACCTGGGGTACTCCATTGTCATTCAACTAATTTAGGTGCCTGAACTCGACACAATCCAACACAGTCCAGCATTCTACCACAATAGTGAGTTATCTGAAAAAGTTGTCGACCATAGCCATTTACAGCTCAATTTATTACTATGACCCCCTGGTTTTTTGCTTTTTTCTGTTTTTTTTGGTACAGGGTCTCACTATGGATGCAGCCCACATTCATAGTGATCTTCCTGCTTTTTGCCTCCCATGTGCTGGGATTACAGGCGTGCGCCACCACGCCCCGATTGCATTGCCGGCTCAGTGCACCCGAAGGCGGGGCCGGCACAACTTGGGAAACCAAGGATCGAACACTGGTCCCTGCACTTACCTAAGCAAGCACTTAGTCTGCTGCACTATACCGCTGGCTCTGGCCCCGTGGTGTATACCTCAATTTTATACTTTTCTGCTGGATGGTTAAGACATAGAGCAAGACCTATATACCAACACATGTATTTTTTGTTTCTTATGAGGTCAGTGAAGTCCCCTCTGGGTTTACCATGTAGGCCTGTACCTTATTCTGTAGATCCTTTGTCTGTATCATCCATGTGGATGAGTCATGGCCAATGCTTGACCAGTTTGCTCTCTGTGAGAACCTGAGAGAACGTTTTCTCTCCATGTGACTCTCCCCAGGCACACTATAGAACTTTGATCTCTTTCTTCTGTGGCTCCATAATCTCCTTGTTCAGAAAATTTGGAGCTCAACTGAGTTTCATGATGTTGCAGCACAGGTTCTCCTATGTCTTTGCTGACCTTGAAAGGCTAGGGCCAAAATGTTGGCTGGCCTTGTGGCTCTTCTATTTCTCCAACTTTGATCTGTGAACTTAGGTTGTTAACCATCCAGAGGAAAGCTGATTAGTATTCTGCAGTATATGCCATTCACTTTGCCTTAACTGACTCAATTGTTTTTAGTTGTTGTTGTACATTTCCATTTGTATTTCTGCTTTTCGCTTCTTAAACTAGGGAGACTATACGATATTTGCACATGTGTGTCTGGTTTATTTCACTTATGAGTATATGTTCAAGTGGCATCCACTTCAGTATAAAACTTCAAACTTATCATTCTTAATAGCTGAGTAATACTCCATTATATAGAAATACCACATCTTTTTCAACCATTCCTCATGTGCTGGACATCTTGGTTGTTTCCAAGATTGTGCTATCACACATTGTGCTGCTATAAACATAGGTACACATATATCACTGTGATACAATGCTTTCAGTTCCTCTGGGAAAATTCCCAGTAGGGGGATAGCTGAGTTGAATGGGACTTCTAGTCCTACTCTTTTGAGGAGTCTCCACACTGACCTCCACAATGGTTGTACCAGTCTACATTCCTACCAGCAGTGGAGATGTGCTCCCTTTTCCCCACAACCTCTCCAACATTTGTTGTTGGTTGATTTCCTTATGATAGCTATTCTTTCTGGAGTGAGATGTTATCTCAGTGTTGTTTTTAATTTGCATTTCACAGATGACTAGCGATGTTGGGCATTTTTTCATATATTTATTCGCTTCTTTAATTTTGTCCTCTGAGAAGTGTATTTTCATCTCAGATGCCCATGTCTGATTTGGGTCTTTAAATTTGAGGGCTCTGTTATATCTTAGTTCTTTGTATAGTCTAGACAGCAGAACTCTGTCTGATTGCTTATTAGTTAGGATTTTTTCACAATTTGTGGGTTGTCTTTTCACTCTGTTGACAATTTCTTTTGACATGCAGAAGCTCCTTAAGAAGAGTTGATCCCAGTTGTTGATTCTTTCAAGTGCTTCCCATGTGAGTATATGTTTGTTCATAAACTCTTTACCTACCCCTATGTCTTTAAGAGTTCCTCCTACTTTCTCTTCCAGGAGATTGAGTGTTTCTGTTTTAATGTTCAGATCTTTAATCCATTTTGACTTTAACTTAGTGCATGGTGATAGAGCTGGGTCAAGGTTTAGTTTTCAGCATTTAGAAAGCCATGTTTTCCAGCACCATTTGTTAAAGTGGCTACCTTTCTTGCAGTAAGTTGATTGACCCCTTTGTCGAAGATCAGATGGCTGAGTGTGTTCATAGATACTTCTACACCTTCTAATCTATTCCATTGAACCTCAGGTCTATTTCGTTGCCAATACCATGTTGATTGTATCATAATGGTTTTGTAGTATAATTTCAAGTCAGGAATTGTGATGCCTCCTGCCTTGTGTGTATTGGCCAAGATTGCCTTTGCTTTCTAAGTTGTTTGTGGTTCCAAATAAATTTTAGGAATGATTTCTTTATGTCTGGGAGGTATGTTGGTGGCAGTTTGATAGGGAGTGCATTAAATCTGTACAGCAATTTTGGGAGTATGACCATCTTCACAGTGTTGGATCTTCCTATCCAGGAGCATGGAGTATCTTTCCATTTTGTGAAATTCTCTATAATCTCTTTTGTTAGGTTGTTGTAATTTTCCATGAAAAGATCTTTGACTTCCTTGTTTAAGTGAATCCCAAGGTATTTCATTTGCCATTGTGCTATTGTAAAAGGTATTGTTTCTGTTGTTTGCCTTTCATTGTGCTTGTTATCTGCATAGAGGAATGCTATTGACTTTTGAGTATTGATTTTGTATCCTGCTATGCTACTGAATTTCCGTATCAGTTCTAGTAGTTTCTTGGTGGAATTTTTGGGGTCTTCCAAGTAAAGTATCATGTCATCTGCAAATAGTGATAATTTAACTTCTTCTTTACCTATTCTTATTCCCTTTATTTCTCCCTCTTTTCTAATGGCTGTTGCTAAGGATTCCAAGACTATATTGAATAGTAGACATCCTCTGATGTAGACATCCTATGATAGAGGACATCCTTGTTTTGCACCAGATGTGAGAGCAAAAGTTTTCAGTTTTTCCCCATATAGAATTATATTAGTCATTGGGTTGTCATAGGTGGCTTTTATCAAATTGAATTAGAGGTCTTCTATTGCAGTTTTTTATGGGACTTTGAACATGAATGAGTGCTGGACTTTGTCAAAAGCCTTTTCTGCATCAATTGAGATGATCATGTGGTTTTTCGATTTCAGTCTATTAATATAGTGTATTACATTTATAGATTTTTGAATATTGAACCATCCTTGCATCCCTGGGATGAATCCTACCTGGTCATGGTGTATGATCTTCTTGATGATTTGCTGTATTCTATTTACTAGGATTTTATTGAGGATTTTTACGACTGTGCTCATGAGAGAGATTGGCCTATAATTCTCTTTTTAGTTTTGTATTTGTTTGGTTTTGGAATGAGTATAATACTTGCCTGCAGAAATGATTTTGGTAGGACTGCTTCCTTTTCAAGTTCACTGAAGATTTTGAGGAGTGTAGATATTATATCTTCTATTACTTTCTTGTAGAATTCAGCTGTGAATCCATCATTACCTGGGCTTTTCTTTGTCAGCAGGGATTTTATTACATTTTGTATTTCATTGGTTCTTATTGGGTTACTGAGAGTTATTATATCTTCTTGATTAAGTTTTGGTAATTTGTACCTTTTGAGGAATCTGTCCATTTCATCTGTGTCTTCTATTCTGTGAGGATAACGATTCTCAAAGTAGCTATTGACACTCCTCTGAATTTTTACTGGGTCTGTGGTAATTATACACTTTTCATTCCTTATTGCTTCTATTTGAATTTTTTCTTTCCTCTTTTTGTGAGGTTAGCTAGGGGCTTATCTATTTTATTTAGTCTTTAAAAGAACCAGATTTTTGATTTGTTGATTCTTTGAATTTTTTTCTTCATCTCAATTCAATTAATTTCTGCTCTAATCTTTATGATTTCTTCTTGTCTTTAGGCTCTGGGTTTGGTTTGCTCTTCCTTTTCTAGATGTTGGAAGTGAAGCATTAGGGTGTTTATTTGTTCCCATTCTGTTTTCCTAATGTGTGAGTTCATAGGTATTATTTTTCCCTCTCAACACTGCTTTCATTGCATCCCATAAATTCTGGTAAGTTGTGGTTGAATTTTCATTGAATTGTAGATATTGTTGAATTTCTTATTTAATTTCATCTGTGACCAATTGATTACTGAGTAGAGTGTTTAACTTCCATGTATTTAGGGGGGGTTTCTGGTTTCTTTTGTCTTTTATTTACAGTTTCATTGAATTGTGCATGGGATAATATGCATGGGATAATTTCTGTTTTCTTGCATATATGTAAGCATTACCTATTGACTAGTATGTGGTCTATTTAAGAAAAAAAAAAAAAAAAAAAAAACGACCCAAGTGCAGCTGAAAAAAATGTGTATTAAGCTGTGGTTGGGTGGAACACTCTGTATATGTCCACCAAGTCCATTTGTTCCAAGCTCTGGTGCAGTTCTACTACTTCCTTGCTAATTTTTTGTCAGTTGACATGTCTTTCTGGGATAAAGGGGTATTTAGATCTCCTGTTAAGATTGTGGTATTGGATATTAGATTTTTCTTGTCCATTAAGATTTATCAAAGATAGTTGGGTGCTCCTGTGTATGGTGCATAGATATTTATGAGTATTACTTCTTCCTCTTGAATTTTCCCCCTAACCAGTATATTGTGGCCTTCTTTATTTTCTTTGATCATTCCTGGTGTTTAGTTGAGACTGTCTGAGAACAGGATTGGTACTCCTGCTTTTTTTCTGAGGTGCTGGGACATGTAGTATTGTTTTCCATCCTTTGAGTTTAAGCCTATGAATGTCTTTTTGAGTTAAGTGTGTTTCTTGTATAGCATATTGTTGGATTATGTTTCCCAGTTCACTGTGCCAGTTTATTTTTCTTAAGTGGTGAATTGAGTCCATTTACATTGATGTTTATAATTGATATGTGTTGACTTATAATTGTCATGTTACGTACCTTCTGTTGTTTACTCTTTTTTGTCCTGTGTTTAATTTTTTGCTCTATTTAAAATTCTGTTCTCATTCATGGAGTTCTGATCATTTTTGTTCCTCTCTAGAACAACTTTTAGTAGTCTGTGTAGTGTTGGCTTTGTCATCATGAAATTCTTTAGTTGTTCTTTGTCATGGAAGTATTTCACTTCTCCGTCAAACTTTAAAGAGAGCTTTGCAGGATCTGGGCTGGAATTTGTTTTCATAGAGGACTTGAAGTACTCTGCTACATGCTCTCCCTTGCCTTCATGGTTTGTGAAGAGAAGTTGGCCATAATTCTGGTGTTATCCTTTGAATGTGATTTGCTTCTTTTCTCTAGCAGCTTTCAGTGTATTATTCTTGTGCTGGATTTCTGGTATCTTGACTATTATGTGTTTCGGTGTGTTTTTAATTGAGTTGAAGTTATTTGGTGTTCTTGTATGCTTCAGTTACCTGAATGTCAGATTGTTTACTCATATGTGGGAAGTTTTCTGCTATTATGTCTACCCATATTCTTTTTGTATCATTTGTATTGACTCCATCTTTCTCATTGATGAATATTAGTCTCACATTGTTCATCTTGGCATTGTCTTGCAGGTGATGGATTATTTTTTGCTGAATCATAGTTCTTTTTAAGAGATCCTTTCTCACCTTTTCACTCACTGCAACAGCGTGTTAAAGATCTGAAACTTTCTCTTCACTTTCACTCAAACGGTTTAGTAGAGTTGTGATTGACATTTTAAGCTTCTTTATATCTCTTTGACTGCTTTATGAGATCTTTTTCTTTCCTGTATTGCTCATTCATGGAATGTGTCATATTTCTAATTTCCTCTATTTTTTATCAATGTCTTATTTAGTGGTAGTTGTTAACTCTTTTTTTTTTTTAGTCTGTTGCCATTTCTTTTTTTTTTTTCCATTTTTTTTTTTTTT
>PVKA01047239.1:0-14433 GCA_004027165.1 Ctenomys sociabilis | reverse complement strand
TGGCTCAGGATGCCTTAGGGGCGTGTCTGGTAAGGGATGAGGATTGAACCATGGTATTCTGAGACTGACTGCTTGAAGCAACTGAGCTAATGGGCAGGATCCTGGATTGTGTAATATGAAAATATTGATATATCCCTTTTATTTCTTTCTCTTACTTCATTGTTTGGGCTAATGTTTTGAACTATATTGAGCAGGGGTGGGACTAGTAGGCAGACATCCTTGTCTTATTCCTAATTTTAGAGGGAAACACTTCAGCTTCTCCCCACTTAATATGATGTCTGCCATTGGTTTGTTCTAAATGGCTTTTATTAGACTCATGCCAGGTCCTTTCATACTTACTTCTTCAGGATTATTGTCCTGAATGGATACTGGGTTTTATCAAAGGCTTTTTCTGCATCTATGGAGATGATTGGTTATGTGATTTTTGTTCTTATTTCTATTTGTGTGGTATATTACATTTGTTATTTTGCCTGGGTCAAGCCATCCTTGCTTCCCTGGATGAAGCCCACTTGGTCATGGTGGATGACTTCTTGCATTCTGTTTGCCAGTATCTCATTGAGGTTTTTGGTGTCTGTGTTCATCAAAGAAATTAATCTATAGTTTTCTTTTTGGCTAGATGGAGAATCAGGGCAATGATGCTTTCCAAGAATAACTATGGAAATACTACTACCAATTTCATTAGAGAGCTTGATGAGTATTGCTATTGGACCTTCTCTGAAGTTCTTATAGAATTCAGCAATGAATCTACTCAGACAGGGATTTCTTAGTTTATAGGTTTTTAATTACTATATCAACTTCATTTCCAGTTATTGGATTATTCAGGGTTTTGAAATCTCCTTGGTTCAGGTTTCATAATTCATATGTATTATTTTGAGATCTATGTATTTGGATACTATATATATTTCTTCTGAATTTTCTAATTTACTGGTTAACACGTTTGGAAGTACTTGCTGATAATGTTCAAATTTTTATTGATGTGCCTTGTAATTTCACATTTTTCATTTCTACCAGTATGGCTTTGGGCATTTTTTTTTTCCTTTTCTAGTAAGATTGGCTAATGGATTGTCTACTTTGCTCATTCTTTCAAAGAACCATCTCTTTGATTCTCTGATTCTTTGTTATTTTAGGGCTCAATTTCATTGATTTCTGTTCAATCTTGTATAATTTCCTGCCATAAAGCAAGCAAGACCTGAGAAGGACCCAACTAGGAATGAAAATTGCAGGTTAATCTCCTTTATGGGCACAGGTGTGAAAATTCTCAATAGGACAATAGCAAACAGAATGCAGCAAATCACCAAGAAGATCATACATCATGAGTAAGTGTGATTTATCCCAGCAATGCAAGGATGGTTCAAACATATGTAAATCAAATGTAATATACCATATTAACAGTCAGGGGCAAAAAGCATAGGATTATCTTAATAGATGCAGAAAAAGATTTTTAACAAATCCATTCATGATAAAAACACAACAGAAATGGGGCGAGATGGTTGTTACTTCAATATGATAAAGCCATCTATGATAAAATAACAGTGAACATCATACTACATGGACAAAACTTGAAAGTTTTCACTCTAAAATCAGGAACAAGACTAGGAATAAAAGCGTCTCCATTTGTATTCAATATAGTTCTGGAAACTAGCCAGATTAACCAGACAAGAGAAATAAATACAACTAATGATGATAGGAAAGGAAGAAGTTAAATTATGGCTATTTGCAGATATGATACCCTACATAGAAGACCCCAAAAACTCCACCAAAGACTTCTAGATTTATTAAGAAAATTCAGTAGCACAGCTGAATAGAAAGTCAATGCTCAAAACTCAATAGCCATCTTGAAGACAAATAACAAACAATACATTTCACAATAGAATCAAGAGTGAAGAAAGAAAGATAGAGAAAAAGAAATAGAGACCTAGGATTCAGTCTCAGTCTCAGAGAGGAAGTAAAAGATGTCTACATGGAAAAAGCATAGCACTTTGAAAACGGCAGTAGAAAAGGATATCAGAAAATGGACCAATTTCCCTTATTCATGGATGGGAAGATCCAGTGTGTAGTGAAAATGATCATACTTCCAAAAGTGTCAGACAGATTTAATGCAATTCTGCTCAAAATTCCAATAGCATATCTCACAGAATTAGAGAAAATAATTCTAAAATTCATTTGCAACCAGAAGAGACCTAGAAAAGCAAAGGTAATTCTGAGCAAAGAAGGCAAGGCAGGGAATATCACAATCCCTGACTTGAAACTGTACTACAAAACTACTGTGATAAAAACAGCATAGTTTTGGCAAAAAAACAGACCCAAAGATCTATGATTTCTCTCCATATAGTAGCTTTAGCTTTAGATTGTTCATATTTTTCTAGGATCTTGAGCTGTATTGTTAGGTTATTTATTTGAACTTGGTCAAGTTTTGTGATGTAGGTGTTCACAACTATAAACTTCCTTCTTAGGACTGCTTGCATTATGCTCCATAAGTTCTGATATTTTGTACTGGCATTTACTATTTTATTCTAGGAATTGTCTTATTTGTTTCTTGATTTTTTTTCTGTAACCAATTTATTATTCAGTCGCCTATAGCTTAGTTTCCTTGTATGTGTCTAATTTCTGTCATTTCTTTTGTCATTGATTTCTAGTTTCATTGTCCTATGATCTTAAAATACACATGGCATAATTTTCATATTTTGAACTTACTTGAGTAAGTTTTATTGGTGTAAGTGGTCTATTTTGGAGAAACGTCCATGTACTACTGAAAAAAATGTGCATTTTGCTGTGGTTAGGTGGTGGAATACTATACAGATATCTATTAAGCTCAGAAATGCAAGTTGTCCTGGTCTTCAAGCTTTGTGTTGTGATGCCTGTTATAAACCCTAATGGGTTCTACTTTATAAGTGATTTGTTACTTTTTTTCTAACAACTTTTAAGATTCTGTACATATGTGGTCTTCTGTAATTTCGACTACTATGTGCAGGGGAAGGGTTCCTTTCTGACTGTAGTCATTTTGTTTCTATGGTGTATACTTTACTTATTTGTATGCTAAATTCTATTTATATATTTGGAATGTTTACTACTATTATTTCAATAAGCAAGTGTTTTATGACCTTTATGCCATGTTCTGATTTTTCCCTAATTCCAATTAATCTTAGGTTGCCCTTTGCTGTGCTATTTAGGCAGCTGTTAAATCCATTTTTCATGCTCTCCTGCTGTTTCTAAACCATCTCACATTGATTGGTTACTGACAGCCCTGTGTTTTTACCTCTGACACCCCTGTCCTCACATTGGTCCTTTCTGCTACCTATAATTTCAACGTAACTTTAAATCAATGAATAAGATCTCACCTTATTAAAAAGGTTTTGCACAACTAAAGAAATCACTAACAGTGAAAAACAACCCAAAGAGTGGGGAAAAAAGCTAGCCAATTGTCCCTTAGACAAAGGACTTATATCTAGAACATATTAAGAACTGAAAAAAAATCAGATTTCCCAAATTCAAAGACCTTATGAAAAACTTGGTGTCTGAGATGAATATGGACTCTCAGATGAAGATGATAAATAAACATATGAAAAATGTTCAACATCGTTGGTCATTTGAGAGATGCAAATTAAGAGCACTGAGATTCCATCTCACACCAGAAAGAATGGCTATCATCAAGAAATCACCCAAGAACAAATGTTGGAGGGGTTGTGGGGGAAAAGGAGTCTTACTCTCCCATTGATGGAGCGTAGACTAGTTGAACCACTGTGGAAATCAACGTGGAAATTTCTCATGAACTAGAATTAGAGGTTCAATTCCACTCAGCTCTTCCTTTTCTGAGTACCTTCTCACAAGACTTGAAAAACATCCTACCACAGTGATACATGTGCACCCAGACAGCAGCACAATTTGTAACAGCTAAATCTTGGAAACAACTCAAATGTCCATCAATCAAGGAATAGATTTAAAAAAATGTGTTTTTCTACAATGTATTACTACCCTTCCATAAGTAGGGTCAACTTGAGACTTTTTATAAGTAAATGGATACAACTCATAACCATATTCATAAGTGAAATAAATCAGACCCACGTAATTAGACATCATATGGTCTCACTGATGTGAGAAGCTGAGTGCATAAGTAAAATCCAAAATGTACAATAGCTGTTGTAAATTGGGAAGAAACTTCAAAAGAAAAAATAAACTGTGATGATGAGAGGAAAAGAAAAATGAAAAAACAATACATAAATATAAATATACAAGATAGTTAAGACAGTTCTATTGCTAGTTTCTCCTAGTTCGTTTTTTCCTTTTTTTTTTTTTTTTTTTTTTTTGAGATAGGCATTGGAAAGAAAGTTTTATGCTAAGGGCTTGGATTAAAGTCTCTGTTTAGACAGTTGTAGGAACCGGGTTTGTCCCAGGCGTGCTGTGCTGGCCCCAACCCTGGGCCATGCTGAGACTGGGCATGGTGGCGTGTGCCTGTAATCCCATTGCTGGGGAGGCTGTAAACAGAAGGACCACTGTGAGTTCGATCCATATAGTGAGACCCTGCAGTCTTCGTACTAACCATACATAAATAATAATAATAATAGTTGAAGAAAGTTTTATGCTAATATTTCTGACAGTATTCCATGTCTATCTATATCTTGTATTCTGAGTAACTAAGACAATAATATGCAATATATTAATTATTATGACTCTTCTATTAGCCTGTTTTGAAACCCTGGTTTACTTCTATTTTTCCTCTTTCAAATAAAAAGTGTGTATACTGAAACTACGACGATTCTTACTGCACCACCAGCCTGTGATCCCGTCACAGGGAGGCTGAAAATAAGAGGATCACTGTGAATCTCGAGCTGCTTAGTAAGACCCTATACCAAATGCATAAATGAAAAAATAAACTGCAGCATCCAAAGCTCCACCTGATGAACATCAAGAAAACATGATACTCAGGACTTGCATCCTTTTCACACATTCTTTCCTAATATACACAGGACACTGGCAGAAATAAACTACCAGTCATTATTCTCTTCTTTCTCTGAATTTTCACCTGGATATACGGCTGTTCTAAATAAGGAATTACATTTCCCAGCCTATTTTGAAGGTAGACAGAGGTCTGCACATTGAAAGGAAGGAGGTAAACATGTTCTCTGCCTTTCTCCTTCCTCTGTCCTGGAATACAGCTGGGACAATGCATGTAAGCCCAAGCGTGTGCAAAGCAGCACAGTAGCCTAAAGCTGGGAATACCTCAAACGCCCGCCAACAAATGAAGGAAGAAGTACATTTGGAATATCCAAGAAAAACTGTTATAGAGGAAATCACAATGGTAACAGCAGCGTCTGACTTCAAGTGGGATAAAGCAAACCCGTTGCCTGATTCCAGGTACATAAGAGTGGAAAGTCTATGTGACATATCTTAATGGATACACACAGCTGTGGAGGAGGGGAGGGAGAGAGGGAGGGAGGAAGGAGGATCAAAAGAAAGTACAAGGAAATCAGAACAATGAAAGTTCATCTTCCTGGGAAGGACAGATGACAGCCAGAGGGGCGGCCAGAGGCCTCGGGGCACTTTGCCATGCCCTATCTCAGTTGATTACACAATCCAACATCGCCCACCTTTAGAGCCCTTACTTGTTCTCCATTGTATACACAACATACTTTGTAATAAAAAGTGAAACGAAAGGAAATGATTAGAAAGGAAACTCTCAGATTCTACCTAGACAGTTACATCATTCAAAGCCTGGGACAATTATGGCTCATCTATTGTTCATTTAATTGGTTTAGTAAGCACTTATTGTATGAGATAAGAATGAAGAAAATATTGGTACGGAGGGCTCCATTGATCAGCCTGGTGCTTGGAAAGCACAAAGGAGTACAACTGACAATTGGTGCCAGTGTACTCCCATTGCAGGACAAATATCCAGAGTAATTAATTGCCTGGGCACAAATTTGCTCGCAGTCATTCTAAAGCCATAGCAGAATTGTTTTCTTCCTTCGGTTGTTGGCTGGGGAGAGCAGCAAGAGTACACGCCCGTGGCCTGCATCCTAGCTTCTCCCACCCTCACCTGCTTTTGAGGTGTTCTGTGAATCCTGGCTTTGGCTCCCCCGAGCCACTCCATGGTCTGCCTTTCTTTCCTTTCTGAATCAATCTTTCAAAAGAGATTTTTTCACCCTGCACCTCCTACAAGGCACTCATAGGCCAAGGCTTTCTTTTAAAAGTCAAAATTAATTTTTCTAACAGTTTGATGCTTTTGTTGTGCTATTCCCAGCCATATAATAAAACTACCAGGAGCCAAAAATTCCTTCCCTTTGCACCCAGAAGTAATAATCTACAAATCTTTGCCTGTAAATCACCAACTCCTAGCAGGCAGTGCAAAACCTGCTTAATGCTACCTGTCCTGACTTTGCTGCATGGACCAGATCGCTTTGGATGGCATTCAGATCTCTCCAGTTGGATGGGCTGGGGCCTCATGACCACCAACCCTTACCCCACCTCTGCTCTACCTCCCACCCTGGCCTTCTTTGAGTGGTGAACCTCTTGCCTTGCCTGGGTGCTGCCCTTATGCATGGGTTTTAACTCTTACCATCACTTTCAGATTGCAACTTACATCAAGGGTGGTTTATTCCTAGAGAAATGTGTATTACAGTAATGCACAAAGTCATCCTAGAAGCATCTGGGATGCTGCAGGTTCTTCGAAACAGCACCATGCAGAGTTGATCTTACTCAATAAGGGAGACTTGGGAGGCTGAATAACCACAACACTGAGAAAGTCACAACACACTCGTGAAATAAACAAATGACTACATGAACAGTAGTGATGGTGAAGAGGGGAACATAATCCCAAAGTTCTCATTATTCATAGAGACACAACTGGCTCTCCTGAAGGGTCTCTGGCTCACCCTGAGAAGGGCTGATTAGGGCCCTCATCAGAGGTTTTCAGTCTTTCTGAGGAGACAGCTGCAGGGAACAGTGTGCGTTCACTCTCGGGGCTGTTTGGCATTTGCAGTGGCTGCCTTCAGTCCAGAGACAGGACACAGTCCCCAGATCTGCTGTAAGCCCTCTGAGCACTATGCCACATTTGCACCCTGGGGAGCCCAGACAGGCTGTGCATGACTGGCCGCAGCCTCCACAGGGCTGTCCTACAGCCTTCCTCTTCCAGCTCCACTTTTTTCTTCCAGTGGGAAGGTGCATGGCCATTTCTTCTTTCCCATTGAGGAGGGTGAGAGAAGTTGGGCTTCATGCTATCAGAGAGGCAGGGGGAGGAGTGTTCTTTGGGAATTGTGGGTCCTTTCTGAGCAAAGCAGGTGTTCCTGAGCCTTGAGGGGACAGTGAGGGATGGGGCACGTGACATCACTGTCCTTTTGCGTGGGTAGGAATTTTGAACTCGCTAAGCTGAGCATTTGGCAGGCAAGAGCTACAGCCTCCACAGGCCACTGAGGGCTAATGGCTTGGCATCTGAGAGCCCTCTGAGGTGCACTTGTACTTCAGAGCTGGCAGACACTGCTTCGGAACCTGTGCTCCGTGAGATGCTTTCTGAAATTTGGAATGTTACTTCTCCTTGAAGTGCCTGGCTCCATAATCTGTAGTGCAGAATTAAGAAAGCACACCTTCCAGCCTACTGCGAGGATATCGGGGGCTTCATAATCAGGGGCCGGGGTCTAGCACTCCAGGAGCCCCCAGTAGAGCTTAGGCACCATTGTCACTTCATGGCCACATCGCCTGTCCTTCCACCAAGAGACATTTGTAAACCACAGAAGTACTATGCCCTGACAGCACAGTTTCCACACAGACAGGAACTCACTGTAGACAAATCCTGAAAGGAAAGAGATTTGCCCCTGGGTGTGCAGGCTCCTCCCTCTGAGATTTGCCCCTGGGTCTGAAGGCTCCTCACAGCCTTCTTCCAGGTTGGTAGAGTCTTCTGAGCAGGCCCAACTGTAGGATGTCCACACAGGAGGGCCTCATGCACCCCAGGAAGCAGGCTGGGGCTTGCAGCACTCCTCTGGGGAACTGGCAGAATGGGGCCACTGTGGGGCAGGAGATCAGGTGGGCCAGCTCCAAAGTCACCCTACACTGGACACCAGCTGCTCCCTACTTTGGACATGGTTCTTCTACAGCTGTCTAAGAACAGGGACACCAGCTCCTCGTCAGAAAGTATCTCCCTCCTTTCTTTAATTGTCTGCTCTGGATAGCTAATTTAGAAATGTAATCCTCCCTGGTGTGTTCCTGGCTTCTCCCCAGAGAGGAAACAAACAGAGGACCTGTGCTCTACTGAAGAACAACTCTCCTGGTGCAAATTAAAGGCCCAGTTGCAAGCCTATGCTCACATGGTATCTATGGACAGGTAGAATGGATCAGCCTGCTTCTGTGTTGCATACTGCAGAACACAAGTCTTTCCAAGAAAGTCTATGCAATCTTGAAGCTGTAGCCAGAGACAATGGGAAAAATAGAAAGGAATAAACGGAAAAGGAAATGAAATTCAGAAGGTGCAATTCAACTTTCAAATTCAAAGCAAAGGATGGGTAAGGGGATCCTGCTATAGGAACTGCAGCTTGCTTGTACCTGTACTGAAGAAAAACCCATAGTAGCCCAGGATCTGTGACTATTCTCTGAGGAATTGTTAACACAGAGACATCAACTTTCCAACTTGATTTTCAAAGTAAAATATTAAATGTGGAGACATTGCTTAGGTCTTTAGCTCTGCTTGTATTTGGGTATAAAGTCCAATGGAGCATCTGATTCTGGATTGTATATACTGGTGGAATTAATTAATTTGGTACAGGATTTCACTATGCAGCTCAGACTCATAGTGATCATCCTGTCTCAGCCTTCCCAGTGCTGGGATTACAGGCATGCACCACCATCTCCCCAGCCCTAGTGGCATCAATGTTAAGTCTGATGAAAAGTCAGTCTTGATGATTTTCAACACATAAGGAGCCCACAAAGGTCCACAGATGGTCACATGAAGGGAGGAAGCTATGGAGAGAGAGAGAGAGAGAGAGAGAGAGAGAGAGAGAGAGAGAGAGAGAGAGAGAACAATTCATACAAAAGGGAGATGAACCTAACTAAGGCTATATTTGAGGAAACATGAAGTGATAGCATGAGAAAAAACTGTGATTGTCTCAAAGATTCATACTTGTGAGGAGCCATTAATGCAAGAAATTGATCCTATGTTCAAGGGCAGGATGAAGCCTCAGTGTCTAAAGCAGTCAAGCTACCTCAGCATTGAGAAAAACATCCTGCCTGGACATTGTGGGCTATCCATTGCTAGACAACCTTGTGTCTTGTTACTTTGCAAAGGTATAAATAAACCTCTTACTGTTGTTCGAGGGGCCTCTGCCAATCGGGCATGGTCCACCACCTCACCTCAGCTATTATCTCTTGTCTTTATTGTTGAAATCCTCCAGCCATTTTCTCCTGGAGGACCCCTGAGAGACCAGCAGATCCCTACACGTGCCACCTTCTTTTGCATTAATAAAGTCCTTCATTTTGAAGGTACACACAGTTGCTTGGCCATGTTCTGACCAACCTGAAATAATCAGGAATGTTGTGTGCAAGCGTCAGGCATTGCCAGAAGGGGGAGGAGACAGAAATGTCATTTAGCCTCGGTGACCCCCTCTGGCTGGAATGCAAACATGGTATGAGCCGTCCCAGGTGACATGGCAGAGGGATACCCAGGAGTGTTGGAGCAGCCAGAACCCAGACTTCAGGTTCCCGATGCTGGAGTCTCCGAGGACACCTGGGCCACTTACAGCTGAACTGAGTGGAGAGGGAAACACCTGCGTCCTTAGCCGCCGTGGTTTGGGGTTTTAGCTGCCAGACCTAAACATTAGCTACCATGATCCAACAGGTTATTGAAGCCACTTGGGTGTGCAGAACAATTCTTGTCTTGTATTTCTTCTTTGATGAAAGTCTTAGGAGAACAAAAGCTTGGTATTTTGTGGTTTTCTAGCATTGAACACCTTGGGGATTAAATTTAAATATCTTTTATTCTTCCTGATGATAATACTTCCAATTAGTTCAGAAGGGTTTTTCTCAAAACCAACTATTTTTCTATCATCTATAAAAACATTAATAAATAAACACATTGTCTCAAAGATCAAACTTACAAGAAGAAAGTTGAGAAAAAGTGAGAAAAATATAAAAATATCAGTTGGATTGCATTGTAAAAACAGCACATTTACCTTTAATTCATTCACTTATTTCCCTTTTTAACTGTTCAGTTCGCTAAAGACTGAAGTTACTGTTGAGGGATTTATTTGTTTAATCTTCCATGTGCTTTCCAAATGGAAGGAAGCTGATGATTTCAAACCTTTTTGCCCCTCTTGTGTATCCATGGGTAATGGGTATGCAAGGTTGTGAACTCACAGGATGCACTTTTATTCTAAAGAAGGAAATTGATAAAATTACAATGGGCTAATCCTAGCAACTGGTAAATAATCTAGGTATGTTTATTTTGGTTACCGGATAACCTTTAGGATATGTGCTTCGATGACCTTTCAAATCTCTGAAAAATTTTGATTGCATTGCAGTATGATAAAAAATGCAATTTTAGAGTTATTCTATCCTTAAGGAGCTCATAGGCCAAGAAAAACAAAAATTGCTCAAAATTTGTGTCATGGTATATGATGAAGGCTTAAGCCAGGGAGAAGGCCTGAGAATATGGAGTTTTATTGCTCATTGGAGTCACTCGAAGACAGACTCACTTTCTGTCTGGAGCAGCAGTTTTCATGTTTTATTTCTTAAAAATATTCAGTTTTCTAATAGACCCTTTAATCCTGTAAGAACCTGTGAATAGTTCAGCAGTCTAAAGTGCCTGCATAGGCAAGTTTAGGCAGGTGAAGGGGACTGAGGTTCGATCCCCAGCACCACATGTTGTGCCAGCCCAACTCTCAGGGTGGGCTGAGCTGGCAAAAAAAAAAAAAAAAGAAAAACCTGTGGAAACCCAATATGTAGGACAGACAAAGGCAGAACTTCCATGCCTGATGATGGGAAGAGGGATTCAGTACGTGCATCCCCTTGACTGGGCTGAGGGATTCTCAATGGCTGTGTGTGCCTGAGGGAATTCCAAAAGAGAGGAGCATTTGTACCACTGATTGAGTGCAGAAGATCCACCCTTTGCAGGGCAGCAGCATTTTCCAGTCTACTATGTGCCTGAATTAAACAAAGAAGAGAGAGCGAGACCTGGACCTCTGCTTGCTGTGGTTGGACATGAGACACACATTAATCCTACTTTGGGACTTTGGCACTTGTGATTCTTGGGCTTCAGACCCAGACTAAGATTTGGCTCATTACTGATACAGGAAAAAGACAATTCCCAACCTACTAGATGTCAAATGTGCCCAATTCGTGTCCCCACAAGGGAAGAATGAATTTCAAGCAACGGTGGAAGTTAAAAGTTGGGAAGCTAATTGAGAGATAGCTCCTGAGAGATAGGGCCAGCGGGGTCCTGAGTAGGTTGCCACCAACAAAGTCACAACGTGGGTACAACGTGAGTCAAACTATAGGAATCCTAGAGGACGACAAGCAAGCTGCTTAGTCAGTGGTGGTCCAATAGGGAAATGTGTTGTGTCACAAGGGTACATGGAAAGGATAAAGATCTCCTGGTGAAGAGGTGGGTCCAGATGCTCTGGTCACCAGCAGGACAATAGACTCTGTGTAGACTTTCTGGGCCAGGTGGTGCTAAGCACAGAACAGTTCCAAATTACTGTTTATCCTTAGGAGTCAGGTAGCCTTGACCACTGAGTCTTGTTCTTGAGGCCTGGTCTTTTTCAGATGTGCCTCCAGCTTCAATTCTTTAGTTTTCAGTGACTTTCTTGAGATCCCAGCCCCTCTCTGACTGTGCATTAATTTCTACCTAACTTGGCTGCATAGACTATTACCCCCACTCACCCAATCCTCAAGCCTCTCAAGACTGAGTCTTAGCATTGCATCCTCCACTTCTGAAGCCTAAACCACACCCCTGGCTTACCTGGGTGCCTAGGATGCTATGGCATTGCTCAGCTTCCATAACAATGTGTCAGCACCTCACATAATACACCTTTTCCTATCTCTGTAAAATTGTATCAGTACTGCTTCCCTGGGGAACCCTGACTAACAAAGAGGGAGAAGCCAACTGGAGCCTCTCTTGAAACCTCTCTTGTAAAGTAGGCCCTGGGATGCTGTTGTTCTGAGGAATGGAGGCTAGGGGGTAGTAGCAGTATGAAGCAGAAGTGATGTTACCATGTTTGTGTAATATTCTCTTTCTTCAAGGAAATCAGACAGATAGTGAGGTTAAGCTCAACTGCCTATGTTATAGGTTAATAATATCATTAAGCTTCTCTTCTGGAGGGTTAACAACTTAAGTTTGAAGACCAAAAATTAGTAAAAAGAAGGTTTATGAAGACAGCCAACATTTTGGCTCTAGCCATTCAAGGTCAGTGAGGACTCAGAACATAGGAGAAACTGTACTGTAACATCCTGTAACTCAGTGATGTCCCAAATTTTCAGATCAAGAAGATTATGGGGCTACAGAGGAAAGTGATCAACAATGTACAGTGTTCCAAATGAGAGTCACATGGAGAGAAAACATTCTCTCAGGCTTTCACAGAGAGCAAATTGGTCAAGCAATGGCCGTGACTCATCCACATGGCTGACACTGACAACAGATCTACAAACTGTGGTATAGGGATATTCAAGATAAATCCTGAGAGGATTTGACTGACCTTGTCAGATCCAAAAGTTACATTTCTTGTTATATAGGTCTTGCTTTATCTTGGTCTTAACCATCCAGAAGAAAAGTATAAAAATGAGGTGTAAAAACTACAGTGATATTAGTATGCTGAGTTGCAAAAGGCTCAAGTCAACAACTTCTGACATTGCCAGTCCTACAGATAACCCACTACTATTATGGACTACTGGACTATATTGGATTATTTTGCTGAATTCACACACCTACAATATTTAAATGACAATGGAATATCCACCTTTGACAAAACCCAAAAAAGGGGGATACAAATGAAAAACCATTTTGTATATGTATATACAAAATAGGATATACAGCTACTTTCTCTTAATTCAATGAGAAGAAAGATTTGTACTAATACTGTTTGGACAGGATATCATTTCTGCATCCTGGACTATGAATAACTACTATGAAGCCAACAATATGCATGTATTAATTATTGAAACTGTTCCATAAAACTATTTTGAAACTGTGTCATTGCTATTTGTTTCTCAATAAAATTAACAAAAAAAAAAAAAAGGAAAAAAAAAATTGGAGCCTAGATGAAGCCCAAACCATTGGCAATAATATGGGACACTTGGCAAAAGCCCAAATCCACCAGACTCATTAGCGGGAACCACCACTGCTGTAGTTTGGTAAGGCCCCCTAAAGCTCCACAGTTGGAAAGATGAAAACTCAAAGTGGCAGCAATGGGCAGCACTGGAAGCTTTGGGATGTGGTTGTGATGGTCTGGGGTTATTGTGGTCCCCAAAAGATGGTGAGGCCCTCTCCCTTCCTGGGTGGTGATGTGAGCAGTTTGTTCCACCCCGTGGTCACTAAAACTCCATCTGGCATCCCTACTAGTGGCCCAGGGCCATGGTGCCAGCTGATCTTGGGTTGGAGCTCCAAGCAGTCAGCTAAGTGAAACTTCTCTTTGTTATTATCATCTCAGTTATCTCATTATAGTAGTGAAGAGCTGCCTAACACAATTACTTTTTAACATATATGTGCTAGACACTGAACACACACACATACACACACACACACACACACTGCACAATGGGGGACCTGCTCCAGGGAGCTCACTGGGCATGTCTCAAGCTCCCTAATGCGGCTGCTTCAGGAGGAACAGCAGCTCATTAATATCAACACAAAAAAAAGCATCAGGAAGCAGCAGAGAAAATCTCTTCCTGCTGAGAGAACCTTCCAGTCCACCTGTTTTTTTAGGAGGAACTGTCAACACAAATCACTTCAAGGTAGGAAACACATTTGCTTCTGTGTATAAACAGTTGCAAAGCAAAGCCTGGAGGAGGTTGGGAGCCTTTGCCTCTTCTCACTATGCAGCTGGGCTTCAGGACTAGGAGAGATCTCAGCCTTCCATCCCCTGGAATACAGATCCAGTCCTGCAGCAGCTGGGGCTCTTAAGAGAAATTTCCTCCCAGCCCCACCTGTGCTCCACCCCCACCCCACCCCCATCCCCCAGCCAGCAGTGTCTGTGCCTTTGCTCAGGTCAGCTTGCCTATTGCAGTTCTACAGCCATAGTGTTCAGTCAGTTTTACACAGTTGGCCTAGAAAGTGACCTGCAAATGTGTTTATACTACAGGTGAGGATATATACATTTATTTTTCTATTTAATATAAGCACTGAGAAATGTCAAAGAGCTGAAATTTTCTAGATAAAAGGAGAAAAATTCATTTCAGTTTTTCTGTCGTTAAGGATCAAATTAGCCCAAAGAATCAACCGTCTTTATCTAGAATATTGTT
>PVKA01047238.1:0-14434 GCA_004027165.1 Ctenomys sociabilis | reverse complement strand
TGTCCTTTTCCCCTTAAGGGGTGAGGCCGAGGGTCTTCCAGCCTCTCCAGGAATGGGCATCCTTCTGGTGGAGTGTCCCAGGACAGGGTCCCCATCCACAGTGCCTGGAACCCTTCAGATGGGTGTAATCTGACAGAACCTTAGAGAAGATTTGTCCCCCAGGTGTCTGAAATTGTCACAGGTTGAGCTGAAGCCAGGGAAAAGAAGCCTTGATTGCCTTTGTCTGCAGGCCCACTCCTGAAGCTCAGTGTCCCCTTTCCAGAAATGATCTGCCACATGCTTACACGCTGGCTCTTCTCCACAGCTTCTCCCAGCCTCAGAGACCCTGTGATGACTGCAGACTGTTGTTGTACAGGGTGCTCATGACACAGGGCACACCTGTGACAAGCCTCTTGTTTTCTGAAATGGTTTTATAGGACTATTTCCTGGGAGGCTTTATCTTCTAGGTACACAGGAGTGGGAGACTTATCTGCTATCCTCAGAAATGTGAATGCACGAGATCATAGCATTCACCGCTACCAAGGACAATGAGCAAGGTGTGGCTGCTAGCACAGGGCCTGGCGACAGTGGGGCTAATCACAGGCTTCTGGGAGGGAGGGAGGGAGGGAGAGGAAGGTGATGTTTCCAGACACTCCCTCTGAGCAGGTGCCCTGGCCCACACTGGGGCTACGCTTCTCAGCTCCTTCTCAGTGGGCAGCGACTCAGATACACTCAACACTCTGAGCAAAACAGTCAAATGCCGTACATCCGAAGCCACAGGTGATCATAGGTGGGGCTTTAGGAAAGTGATTGGGTCAACAACAACAAACTGTGAGTAAAATAAACCTTCCCTTCAACATGTAGGTGTCAGGTTATTTTGTCCCAGTAAAAATAAAATAAAGCAACATCTAAGACCAAATTCTGACCCTGCTAAACTTTAGGCAAATTAGTCAACCTCTCTGCACTTCTGTTTCTTCAACCACCAAAGGTTAAGTAAGGAAGTGGATGCAAACTACCTCACAGAGTACGAGCACACAGCAAGCTTCTGATCACCAAGGACTCTTTCTCTTCTAAAAACCAGAGCCTTGAAAAGGAGCCTTGCATTAGGAAGCAGAGTGGCCTTGGAGGTCAGAAACATTTGAGAAGGGGACTAAAAGGGAAACAGGGTCTGTGAGACCTTCATGCGGTTGGTTAGCAGAAATTAAGAGGTTTGCCTCTTTCATTTGAATCATAGCAAAAAGAGCCTTACAGCCTGAGTCTGATGACACAGAAATGAAAACACTTGCTTAGCATGGGCCCACAGGGCCGTGCTGGTGGAGGCGTGTCCTGGTTCTGCTTCATTCTCCAGCTGGGGTCCTGTCAAGCATGCGGCAGTCATGCCAGGTGCAATGAAATGATTGTTCACTGAAGACATGTCTTTTCTCCAAGTCTTCTTTCCTTCAGTAGAACTGAGGTGAAGTTGCCCTGAATCACTGTGAGCTGTATGCCAGTCCTGTGCTCCTCAGTTCAGAAAATCCTTCAGGCTGTCTCAGACAAGCAGCTTATCCAAAGATTTGTCAAGGTTTTCCTTCAGTCACACACACACACACACACACACACACACACACACACACACACACACACACACACACACACCATTGTGTCCCTGGAATTGTACAAAATAAGTGGATTTTATTTATTTATTTATTTATTGGTACCAGGGATCAAACTCAGGACCTTGCTCTTACCAGGCAGGTGCTTATGCTGCTGAGCTATCTCCCCAGACCTGGATTTATTTTTTTAACCCATTACCACACATCCATAATCCCAATATCACCCCCTTAGCCCAGCCATCTTCGAAAAGGTCCATCAATTATTGCATGAAGCTTTGGTGGGATAGGACTGGGGAGATAGCTCAGAGGAATAAGTGCTTGCCTAGCAAGCACAAAGTCCTGAATTTGATCCTTGGTACCACAAAAAAAAAAAAAAAAAAAAAAAAAAAAAAAAAAGATTTGGTGGGGTATCTATAGATAACAGTGATTTAGTGAAAAAAATGCCAAGGGCCTGGGTATATAACTTAGTGAGAAGGTCATAGATTCAATATTCAGTTCTACAAAACAGCAACATTTACCTCGAGGTTGGGTGGGCACAGGAAGGCAACGCTGGCCCGTGCCCAGTTTCTCTTGAAGTGTCTGCTTCATCCAGTAGACAAAGGTGAGAGGACCCCCTTGATTTTCCACCATTGAGGAAACAGCTTTTGGGGGGCAGGGAAAAAGAAGCAGGGCAGAGGTGAGGTCAAGTTGTGTTCTACAGGATACAGGAAGCATGATATAACAGACATTTCCTTAAGGACACCCAGAGTATTTTGGCTCTAGTTGATCTGTGCTAGAGCAAAGTTTTGCATGAATAAATACCAGTTTTTAAAAATTATTTATTTATTTATTTTGAGACGAGCTCTTGCTGCATAGCTCAGCCTCCCAAATGCTAGATTATAGGTGTGTGCCACCAGGCCTGACTTCCACTGTAGAGTTCTTGTCCCAGAGATTCTCAGTGGTTGGCAACCACAGGCACCCTTAGACATGTGTATGTTCTTCTGCCCTTTTAGAAATGACATTTGCAGGTTCTGAAATGGAGAGAGCCTCTTTGGCAACATCAAAAGACTAAATGTTGGCACTGGGAATGGATAGTAATCTGAAGTTTCACCTTACCGAAGATTGGCCCTGTTGTGTGCAGCCGGAGGGCAGACTCAGAAGGTTTGGCTTGAAAGAACAGAGGACCAGCCCCAGGAAGGCCCAGGAGTTCAAGTACAGAGCCCAGCACTAGTTAAAGAGATCATTTATCTCTCTTTGCTGATCACAGATACGAGCTTTGGCCCAGGGCCCAACTTTTTATCCTTGAAAAACACAGTTTTACAGATTGCTGACAAAGGCAGCCAACCCAGATTAAGCTGCCAGACCTAACTATTTTAGATCTATTTTAGATCTTCCTCCTACATCTCCTGAAAAAAAGATAAGAAAGATTTTTCGTGGGGTACTTTTTCCCTGGGTAGCCTGGGCTGGTTTGCTGGCCTCTCAAAAGGCTGGCATGCAGCTTCTAATAGGATTACCGAGGGCGCTGAAGGATGTATTTACTGATTGCTTACTGACTTGTCAGAGAAGCAGAAGGGCAGAGAAATTTAGAACTGGCATTTGGGACTGCCAACTCAAAAGGTGATCAAGCAGAAGTAAAGATGAAGAATCTTTGAAGAGGTCATGTGAAGTAATGGGGACAGATTTCAGAAAACAACTGCAGTGCACAGGATAGCCCAAGTACATATTTCATACTTGCTCCTTTCTGACAAGGTAATCAATATTTCAGTGCGGACACTCCTGTCATCACCATACCATTTTTTTGGCAAATGTCATATAGATTGGATCATTGTAAAACAGGTTTCTACAAAGTGGGTCGTATCTCTTTCCTCAGATCCAAGCTACAAATTTGGAATTGCCTTTCTAATTAGGGACTTCACATCAATCATCTCTGATATGACTTTATGACTTCTGTGAAAAATGCAAAAAATAAAAGAATGCTAAACTCCATGCACACTGTAAGTAGCAGGCCAACGTTCTGAGTGCTGAAAGTAGAGGCAAACATACTATGTGCATCCAGGGCCACTTGTCACCTCCTCATAGTACTGTCATCTATTGCGTCCCACAGTAACTCTGAGGTAGGGAGGGAGGTCTTGGTTCCAAGTCCAACAGATGAAGAAACAGTTTCTTGACCCCACAGCTTGTGGGAAGGAAGCACCAGCAAGACTTAGGTAATCTTTTTTTCCCCCCGTATTTTAGGGAAGGGTTTACAGGATGTTCAGGGTCTTACCCATATAGATGATCCTCCTGTTTACAGCATTCCAAGAGCTGGGGTTATAGGCGCACACCACCACACCCAGTCTCAATTGCTGTCTCAGCATCCCTCTGGGGTGGTGCCAGCAAGGCAGGCCTGGGGATCGAACCCCTGGCTCCTGTACCTACTTGCAGGGGCTTTAATCCGCTGAGCTATTTGGGTTTTCCTGCCATTGCAAAGTTTGGTCACTTTCCACCACAGTGGCCCCATGAAGAGCCCTTCTCTGATGGTGGACAGCACTACATATTTGCTTTAAAAGCGCACGTGAGCCAGATATCATGCTGTATGCATGCTACCCCAGCACTCAGGGCTGAGGCCGGGGGGACCACAAATTTGAGCTGGGGCTGGGTTACTCAGTGAGACCCTTCCTCAAAATGAAAAAAATCAAAAAGAGCTGGGCACGTAGCTTAGGGTTGAGATCCCTGGGTTCAATTCCCAGTTCTGGAAAAATTTTGTTCACAAAGCATGTCACATTCTAGCCTCCCAAGTTACCTTTTTGCCTTTCTTGACACAGGGTCTCAGACTGACTTCACAGTCCTCCTGCCCATACTGGGGTCACAGACATACACCACCATGCCCTGCTGTCTTTCTATGCTTTTTCTAAATCAAAATCCCTTCCTATGTTGTTGTGGAAAGTGGAGGGCTGTTTATAAGAAAATACCAATAAGGAGTTACATGGAAACAAGTGTGAATATAAACGGTCTAAAACAAATGCTCATGAAATAAGCGTTCACTGTGCAGTACTCCTTCCTCTTTCCCTAGAACTTAAATGAGTCATTTGGAGCCAGATTAAAAACTTAACAAATGAAAAGCTGCCCCTGAGCACTCTCAGCTGACACCTTTCTTCTTTCCTACAGCGCCCAGGCAGGGCTTCCTGAATCTTCCCCTGACCTTAGACGCTGCCGGAAGTTTGCTGTGGGCGGAGCCCTTCCCCTGGCACACCTGGCCCTGGGTGGGAAGCACAAAGACATACGTGCCAGTTGGGTTGAGTGGTTCCAGGAGCTGTGCTGCCGTGTGGAGTAAGGAGAAGCTGTGGCACAGTCCTCACAGCTTTGCTTCTTTTTAATAGATTTCAAGTAGACAGAGTGCAAGTAATAAAAGTTCTTAATTCATAGCACTTTGTCATCCTTGATCAATGCATCCTTTATTTCCACATTATTAATAATGAACACCTGGGAAACCCACACCCAACGAGAACTAGACCGCCACTATGATTTTATTATCTTGACCCAGAGAAAAGGCAAAGTCCCCACTCTCTTTCTTACGGAGATTTTTGTTTTTCCTCAAAAAAAATTCCCATTATGTAGTTTAGGCTGGCCTTGAGCTCACTGTGTAGCCTGGAGACAGTGATCCTCCTGCCTCAGCCTCCAGAGTGCTAGGATTACAGGCATGCATCACCATACCCGGTTTATCCCGTTTCTTTTTAAAAACGTATCTGCAGAATATACTGGAATACTCCAGCAATTCAATTATGTTTTCTCAGTTACTAAATGCTGTATTACACTTTAATTGGTTTTCTAGGCTGTCTCTTTCCCTCAGCATTGTCTAGGTATCTATCTCTGTTGTCAGTAAGGTTAGTTTATTAATTTCTACTTTTATTATAGATTGTTGTGCAACTCTACTAAAATATATTTTCTTCTACCAATAGCTACTTGGGTTGCTTCCATTTTTTTCTAAGAAAATATTTCCTGCTGTGAACATTTATCTATTTCTTATTACTCAGGTGTAATGTTTGTTTCTCTTGAGGAAACATCTACATGTGGAATTCATGAACACTTTTACAAGATAAGGATGAGCTGTCTTCTGAAGGGGTTATACTAATTTGTACTCTGCCAAAAATGTCATTACATGGATTCATATTCCCTTCAAACTTTTATTGTCAGCTTTCTTAAGTTTTATAAATAGGTGGCAGCTGGCATCTCTGTACGGTTTTGTTTTGCTTTTCTCTGATACTGAGGTGGAAGACATTTCCTGTGTATCAGCTGTATGTGTTTCTTCCTCTGTTTAATGCCTGCATAAATGCTTTGCAGTTTAATTCTTACTGGATGGTGGGAATTCTTGTGCTGTCTGCATGCTAATGCTTTGAGCTGTAATAACTTTCAGTTGCCATTTTTTCTATTTTCTTTGCAGCATCTTCTGCTGACATACTCTGATGAATAATTTTAACATATCTGAAACTGTGAATATTGTCTCAAAGCGTAGCATATTTTTGTGTCTTGTTTAGGAAATGTTTCCCTATCCTAAACCCAGAAAAGATTCATGCATATTTTCCTTTATTGTATTTTTTTTTTTTTTGAGACAGGGTCTCACTGTGCAGTTCAGGCTGGCCTCAAACTCACTTTGTAGCTCAGGCTGGTCTCGAACTCACAACAATCCTCCTGCCTCAGCCTCCTGAGTGCTGGGATTACAGGCATGTGCCACCATGCTCGGCTATATTTTCCTTTAAAGGTTATACTTTTTTTTTTTTAATTTTTTTTTTTTTATAGCACTTAGGCTCCCAGTCTTTGTTTGTTTGACCTTTGCATCTGGTTGCATTTTTTCCACATTGATAACCAATTTTCCAGTCCCATGTTACTTGGTCTTTCCTTTCCTCACTTTTTTCTTTTTCAACATGGGGTCTCACTGTGTAGTGCTGGTTGGCCTTGGACTCACTGTGTGGCAATCTCTTGACTCAGCCTCCTGAGTGCTGGGATTACAGGCATGTGACACCACATTTTTTTACTTCCAGTCTGTTTTAAAACTTTAAGTATGCCTGGGTTTAACTAACTCTATGCTGGCTGTTCTGACTGGGCAGTTCATTTATTCCTGTGCTGGTATCACCCTATCTTAATTACTATGACCTTAATTTAAAAAGCTTTATCTCTACTGGAATAAATCACTTTTGTTATTCAAAAATATTTTGTTATTATCAAGGGATGATGGTAGACTCCTATAATCTCAGCACTTTGGGAGATTCAGGCTGGAAGATCACAAATTCAGTTCCAGCTTTGGCAATTAAGTGAGCTCTGTCTCAAAATAAAAAAGGCCTGGGGACATAGCTCAGTGTGAAGGCCCTAGGTTTATTCTACAGTACTGGAAGGAAAAATCTTGTTATCCTTGCCCCTTTGCTCCTCCATATCTGTTAGAATCAACTTATGTTTTGTGCGAAAACTTTTTTGGGATTTTGACTACAACTGACTGTATTTGTAGATCAATTTTGAGAAAATTAAGATGTTTGGATAAACACTTATCTATTCATAAAGACAGATTATTTCTCCATTTAGATATTAAATACTTTTGCTAAGTTTTTATTTTTAGTATATATGCTGCTCAGTAATAGTGATACTAATTTTTAGAAATAAATTACACATTTTCATATTCTAGTGTATGGAAGTGAAATTTAATTTCTATATTGATCTTATAAAAATCTATCTTACTCATTTTTAGGTTCTTTGGGAATTTCTATGTAGATAATTATGCCATCCACAAATAATGTATTTTATTTTTCAATTTTTTAATGTGTTTTTTCCTTGACTTAATGATTTCTTCAAATAGTGACCAGAAATGAGAAGGGTAGACATCTTTATTTTTTTTCCTGACCTTCTAATCCCATCCTCACCCTTTAAAAATGTTTTATTTTTAGACAGGGTCTCACTAAGTCACTGAGTTGCCCAAGCTAGACTTGAGCTTGTGAGCCTTCTGCCTCAGCTTCCCAAAATGCGAGGGCAGACCTAGCTCAGTGTGAAGGCCCTAGGTTTACTCTGCAGTACTGGAGGGAAAAATTGTGTTATACTTGGCCCTTTGCTCCTCCATATATGTTAGAATCAACTCATGTTTTGTGAAAAAACTTTACAGGATTACACCATTATGCCTGGCTTTGTCCTATTTTCAAGGAGAAATGTCCAATGTTTTCCTACTTAGTATTAATTTTGGTGTTAGATTTTAAGATTGGATTTTAATGAGATCTGTGAAATTTCATACATTGTTTGCATACCATTATGTAGCACTTAACTACCAAGACACTCAGCTGTAAGGGAGGCTGGGAAGTGCACAGGAGGCTGTAGCTGGATGGCAGCAAGCTGATGGGATTCTGTTAAATTGGAGTGGAAAGGAAGGACATATATGTCCTCGCTAATGTATTGTCAGACTTTATCTATGGATGTTGCCCCAGTACCAAAAGAAGAAATCAGGCTAGTGGTATATGAATATTTTGCAAGATACCACCGAGTTTAAACCTCTCTATGAAATTATATGAACAGCAATATTACCAAAAAAGTTGGTAATTTCCTTAGCCATAGCTTGATTCTATTTTGTGAACTCAGAGTTCTGTTCTGGCCCAAACCCATGACACTTTTAGAAACCAATCATTTCTTTTTGGTTGGACACCCAAAATTAAATTCTAATTTTACTTAAAAATTTAATTGCTGGTTCCATTCATTACCCCTCCACTCTTCTTTGTTTTTTCTAAAGGCACTTGCTCAGCCTAGAAAGTTGAGCATTCTCTAGTTGTTCCAGATAAGTGAAGGGGAAATCATGAGTCAATTCCCTGCTATAGTTAGCTCAGAACACACTTGCTCCAGCCCCCAAGTTCACTCCTGTCCTGTTTGGTGAAGGCTGAATTCTGCTTGCTGGACTCAGGTTCCCCAGGCAGTGTAGTGAGATTGCAAGGGTACACAAAGCAGCAGCCAGGTGCTGAGCAGGACTCTGGGTGCCAGGTTATGGATACATGCTGCTATTGCTGCTCTGCTGTTCACTTAGGGGTGCGTTGGGACTGCCAGGCTTGAACTCCTGCAGCCATGCCAGGTCTCCTTGCTCCGTCCTGAGCCCAAGAACTGCAGTGATGCAGCAGAGGATGCAGATGGCACCTGAGGTCCAGCTGTGCACTGGGGTGGGAAGCTCCCCATGGTTCCTAGACTCCAACATGGCTGCACAGATTTCAGTGGGCTCTGCAGCTGTGTCAGTCAACACAGCTTCTTCTGATCTGGCCAGTTTACCTTGACCTCAGGCCCGTGAGGGAATGCAGCCCTTCCTTGGGCTTCTCCACTGGCCCCACCACTCATAGGCCGTGATGCTGTTGTCCTGACTGAGTACAGATGCTCTGTACCAAGACCTCAACCCACCTTGCACTTTTGTCCGACGTGCTGTTTTTGGATAGATTCAAGACTCATATCCTCCAACTGCCTTCCATCCTTCACCCCATCAAGGGTCCTGTACTTGACCACCTATCCAAAAATCTGGACTCTTAAGCACTATGGGTCCCAAGCACTTTGGAAAAGGGGTGCTCTGCCTGGACTTAAAATTCAGTCTCTCCTAATTTCAGTCACATTCTAGGACTGGCTCTCTTTGGTTCTGGTCACAAAATATATTTTTTCTGACATTTCAAAATAATGTACTGAGATGATGCTTAGTCAACGTTTTCACTCCCTTTAGACAGCACCTCAAAGTGCTTCGTCTGTCTAGTGCGCTGATGTGCCCCAGCTCACTGTCCAGAAATTTTGCTCTGCCCATGCTTTGTCACCCACTCTGCACTGGCTGCCCTCATTCCAGCATGATAGGGCCAAAACCTCAAATGTACACATGTGGTTTTCTTTTTAAAAATTAAAAAAAAATTCTGTTTATTTGGTACAGGGTCTCACTACACAACTCGGACTCATAGTGATCCTCTTGTCTCGGCTTCCCCAATGCTGGGATTATAGGCATGTACCACCACGATGGGTTCTGGTGCTGGCACAGTGTACCCAGGGTTCTAGGGCTGGCATGGCACGCAGTATGGGAAAATCAAACCCAGGCCCTTGTGCTTGTCAGGCAGGTGCTTAGGCCACTGAGCTATCTCCCCAGCCTTGCTTTTCCTTTGCTCACTGCAAAGTAAATGTCACTATGTGTGAGGCTACTTTTTCGGCAAAGGTGGTGGGATGTGTGGGTGTTGTGATACTTCATTCCCAAAAGCAGAATTCATATATAGCAAGGGGAATATGTATATATTTGAAGAGGAAGAAGGGAGAACCAAGTTTTGCTGTTCCTCGAATTTCATTCAGATAATCCTGCCAAGTGTAATGATCATCCCCTTGTCAAATGCCCAGTAACTTACTCCTTATCTTAACCTCTTGGCAAGTGACTGAGGCTGCCTGTGGGTACATGTCTAGGGAGTGTAAATACCGGGGTGTGTTGACTCATTTTTAAAGAGGTAAAGCATTTGGCTATGCTATATAGATACTGTTACCTTAATGACTAGAGGATGTCCCCTTCCTCATTACCGGCAACCAAATGTGTTCCTTGCTGATTTGTAAGTTTATAAACTTAAAAAAAAAAAATCCAGACAAATGAGGTACAGTAGCACTGGCCTGCACTTCCAGCACTCTTTTGATAGGCAGAGGTGGGAGAATCATAAATTTGAGCCCAGCCTGGACAGCTCAGTGGTTTACCAAGACCCCGTCTCAAAAAGCAAGGGCTGAGGATGTAGCTTAGTGTGAAGGCTTCCAGTTCAACCCTCAGTATTACAAACTGTTATTAGAAGCAATATGAATCAGTGGGTAAAAAGTTGAGTTGGGAACTCAAGCTTGCTATTCTTTAGGTCCTATTTATAAAGTGAATGTTGTGTCTCTAATACCAATGTCCTATGCCTTTCAGAATTGCCACCTACTTCTTCCCAGTGCATGTATAAAATCTGAAGCATGAATACCACCTGTGACAACGTGAAACCATACTCGATGTTCTGGCTTCGGATCCCGGAAAAGGAAAAATTTGTGTAAAAACTCTTTCCCTATTTTGATGGTGATTTTACATTCTGACATTCTATTGTCCACATTGTGATTATGGTGCTTGGCAGGAGGAAACAATGATCAAGTCAGAGGTGACATTTTGTTTTCTAGGTGCACCTTCTACTTCATTGACTAATCACATAAGGTTTAGCAATTAAAAATTAAAAGGACTTCAGCTTCCCCAAAGGGTGGAGATGTACTTTTCCTTATTTCTCCTGCGATCTCAAACTAAAAATATGACTATATAAAAAAGAATCAGGCAAAGTGTGAAAAATAGCGAAAAAGGAAAACCGGCTAGGGACCTTGGGTACAAGTAACCACACTGTTTGGGATTTGACTTTGGTTCAGAAATCCCAGATAGAGAGCTGAGGAAACTACAGACCCAGAAACAGCAATGGGTGTACACTGGGAGGAAAAAAATGACTCAATAAAAGTTGGCTTTCTGGGAAAGGGGCTGCTGCGCAAGACAGAGAACTGTTAGACAGTAACTGCTCTGCTCCAACCAAACACCACAGGAGGAAACAGTGGTCTCCCCAGCCACAAGAGGAAGGCTAAATGTGAGGCTGTGATGAGGGGAAGTGGGGCCATGGAAGCCCACTACATGAAATTCTCAGGTCCTCACTGAAGTCACTCATCATGCCATGGAATACTCCAAAGAAAATGGACAGTAGGTGACAAAAGATGAAAGCACTGATTCATCCAAGATTTTACAATTGTCTGTTAAATCATAAAAATGAGTCAGTCATATAAATATGCTTCAACAAGCAACTACAACCATGCTTGAAGCAAATGAGAAAATAATCCCAGCAGTCTCATTAAAAGAAGAGCCAAATGGAAACTTTAAGGAAATTATGACAACCAAACCTAACAGTCACGTAATTAAAGCCCTAGAAGGAAAGGAGAGAGAGGACAGGGGAGAAATGTGCTGGAAGAATAATGGTTGAAAACTTCCCAAACTTGGCAAGGACCTAAACTCTGTGTTTAAGAAGTCGAGCAAACTGTGACAGGTGAGCCTTGAGCCTGTTTTGTTTGATCTGACGTATTTTGTCCTCCCTTTCCCCCCAGTTCATTGTATCCTTCTTTATATGTTTTTTAGTTAACAAATTGAAGCTTTAAGCAATATAATAAATCACCTAACACAATAGACCAGCACAGAACTCTAAACAGAATCTACATCCATACATATGAAACATATTCACACATCACTTAAAGACAGTGAGAAATGCAGTTAGGAGATTCCTTACTGTGTAAGCAGAATACACACACTAGAAGGTCTAGCCTTTCACACACTTTGTCTATATGGTACGTACCATAATGTATGTGAACTGTTGTTGATGGAAATGTCATGTATGACTAGTTAAAAAAAAATCTGACTATAAACTAGGCCAAAAACAAACAAGTGTCAGGAATTCTTAAGGGACTGAATATTACAGAGATCATAAAGTAACTTACCTTAGTAGTCAAACAAAAACAACAACAAATCACTCAAACAAAATCCTTAGACGATGGGCATATTACATTACCATGGACCAAAGAACTATGACGAGAAATTCAAATATATTGAGAATCATGAAAAAATACTGCATATCAAAAACTTTTTTTGGGCACAACTGCAGATTGAACTCAGGCTCTTCTACTGAGCTATCTCTCCAGCCCCCCCAAATTTCTGAACTAAAGTTAACATAGTAAAAGAAAAGCTAGAGTCTCAAATACATATGTTATTGAAAATTAATGAACTAAGTATCATTGTACATACAAACTTAAACACAGTAGAAGAGCTAATCACAGGAGCAGAAATTAAAGAAAGTAAATGTGAGTGAAATCAAAGATCTTTTGAAAAGATGGATCGAATTCATAAATCTGGCAATATTAAAAAAACAGAAGGCACACAAATAATGATAAAAGAAGCACAACTGCAGATGCTACAGACATTAGGAGTATGATAGGCTTTATGAATTTCACACTAATAAATCTGAACATGCAGATGAAATAGAAAAATTCTGGAAAAATATGATTAATGAATATAAACCTGAATAGTCCCATAATCATGAGACTGAGTTAGGCCAAGTGTGGCGGTACACACTTCTAATATCAGAACTCTGGAGGCTGAGGCAGGAGGATCCCAAGTTTGAGCTCAGCCTGAGCACTGAGCAATTCAGTTAACTTAGCAAGACCTGTCTCAGAATAAGAAATGCAAAGGGCTGGTGATGTAGCTCAATGTAAGGGCTCTGTCAGTCTGTCTCTCTCTCTGACTAAATCAGTAATTTTAAGGCAACAGGCCTCAATGTTACAGGGAATTCAAAATTCCTATCTTATACAAATTATTACAGTGCAGAAATAATATAGAAATACTTGACTCCTACGGACTTAGGAGACAGAACTTATAAACATACATCACCACAGGAATAGTACCAGGGGATTATGGAACTATAACCATCTGTTGAGAAAAAAGTAGGAAACGAAAACAGTAACTTTCAGAAAGAATATGAACATTAAATGTTTAAGGTAGTTAATTAAAACCAGTGTGAAACATTTCATATTCACCAAATTGGCAAAAATTAAATAAAACAATGCTAAGTCTTGGTGAGACCATGAGCAATGGTGTCTCTTATTCATCACTGGTGGAAGTGTAAACTGGGAGCTATTTGGAGAAATGGTTCAGCATACCCAAACTTAAAGACACATATGTGTTCTCTGGCCTGGCAAGTCCACTGTATTTTTTTTAATCCAAAAGCTCCAAACAAAATGATAAAGAGATACATGATTTATGGTAATTTACACAATTAAAACAACAACAACTACTGCTAAATCCATCAAGATGGATCAATTAAAAAAAAAAAAGCCAACATTATTTTTACTTGAAACTTCAAAGGGCAACAATCAACACCAGAGACAGTATTAAGATATTAAAAGCTATGAAAGGAAAGGTTTAGCATATTTAGAACTGAGAGTCAGGGGAGGACAGCTGAGCCACTGGGAACATTTCTTGCCTGAGAACTGCACGTTTTCACAAATGTTTGTGTGGATGTTATATGTAGTAATACAATTGTTTGGAATAGTGCAGTAGGCACATTTGGCCACCCCAAAATACCAACTCTCACCCCTGAAATCTGTAATATGATTTTTTCTGAGAAAAGGATTTTGCAGATGCAATGAAGGATCCTGAGATAAGACTATTCTGGATAATCCTGTGGGCTCTGGATGCCATGACCACTGTCTGTAAGAAAGGCAAAGGAAGATTTTATACAGACATATAAGAAGGCAGAGTAGAGCCTGGGACCATGTGAAAGCAAGGCAGCCAGCATACATCAGAAACTGAAGAGAAGGAATCGGTTCTCTTCCAAAAGCCTCCGAAGAGACTGTGACCTTGACAACACCTTCACTTCACATAGAAAAACTATGACAGTTGTACTACATAATAGCATTACCTTATTTTGATCTGTCCAATTCAGGTGGTATACTCCATTTATTTGCCCTAAAATGTAGGAATTGATTTAAGGCTGGGCATGGTGTGCACATGTGTATTCCCAGCACTTGGAAAGTTGAGGCAAAGGATTACCATGAGTTCAAGTCCAGTCTGGGTTATACAGAGTTCAAAGACAGCCTGACCAGGGAAGTGCGTATTCCAATGAGCCATCTCCCTGGCCCCAGCCATCTCCCTGGCCGTGACTCATCCACATGGATGACACAGACAAAGGAACTACAGAATAATGTACAGGACTACAAGATAAACCCTGAGAAGACTTCAATGACCACATAGGAAATATAAAGTACATGTGTTGGTATATAAGTTTGGATCTACCTAGGTCTTAACCATCCAGCAGAAAAGCATAAATGTATAAAAATGAAGTATACAT
>PVKA01047236.1:0-14433 GCA_004027165.1 Ctenomys sociabilis | reverse complement strand
CCAGTTCTTTTTAATTTCTTATAATGGTTTTGCTTTTGTTTTAACAATTTTGCATGCTTACACTGATAATCTAAACAACCAATTTGAAGACATTATGCAATAAAGCAACCATTGTTGAACTCATATTGTTTTGTTTAGTAAAGTTCTGGTTCACTAAAAAAAGCTAGTGTTTTTTTTTCTCTATTTTGTATTCTCTTTAGATAATAAAATAAAAATAAATAAGTAAAGTGGGAATAAAAGGATAGGGTGGTAACTGTCAGCAAAATTCAGCCTCTCCAAGATCTGAAATACAGGTATTGGAAAATAGAAAGAAAAAAGAGAAGTAAATAGCTAGGCATAATGAAAGAACTGACAGAAATATTAGAAGCCAGAGAAAATCAGAATGATGAAACTCAATACAGAGAAAAGAATCAATCCATGTAAAGGCTCTGGCAGGTTTACATCTCCATGGAGGGGCACTTGTTCCACAGAAGCACCTAGCCCAGGAATTTCTCCAGGAGAAACTGCAGTGGCAGATTGGATTGGTAGCAGAGCTCGAAGAACAGCCCACATCAGTAGTGAACTGCAAAAGCAGTGTAGGGTTTTTGTCCACAGGCATTCCTTTCATATAGCAGGCAACGGTGAGAGTGGGGTTCCAGTGAGAACACACACCATACCATGAGAAAGTGCTTATGCACCAGTGCCATTTGCGGACGGGATTATTGCCTATATCTGAGCATTAGAACTACTGAAAAACAATTTCACTTCATGGTTTCTAGTACAACCATCCCACAGTGACTGTGGGAAGGGCAGCTGGACACACACAGGGGTCAGAAAGAGAATCCCTGAGGAGTTATACTCAGGCTGGAAAGGACACTGCCCCACAAGCCATGCTCAGCTTGAGATGAGCTCAGACATAGGCTGGGTCTGGAAATTCCAGCACTGAGTGTTTGAAATCTTGCCCTGCTATGAGTGTCAAGCACAGATCCAAGTTGCATTTGCCTTCTATCTCTACTAAGGTGAGAAAGAAAAAAGAATTAAGGAAAAGAAGGCAAGAAAAAAGAAATAAAGAACAAAGGAAAAGTCCCTATACCCTCAAAATCAGTAAAAAAAAAAAAAAAAAAGAGAAAAAAAGTAATTAATCTAAAAAAAAAAAAAATTTTTTAAAAAAAAAATTTTTTTTTTTTTTTTTTTTTTTTTTTTTTTTTTTTTTTTTTTTTTTTTATATATATATATATATATATATATATATTTTTTTTTTTTTTTTCTTTTTCTTTTTTCTTTTGGTACTGGGGATTGAACTCAGGACCCTGCACTTGCCAGGCAAGTGCTTATTCTACTGGGTCATCTCCCGGAGCCCTAAAGAATTTTTTTTTCTTGGTGGCCCAGGCTGCCTGAAGGGCAGGTCTCATAAGGCAGGGGGAGCTGGGGATCGAACCCCAGTATCCTGCGCCTGGCTGCATTTCCATGAGCAGCCACTTAAACAACTGAGCTAAGGAGAAAGCCTACAAAACTTCTTTTTATTTTGAATGTCTTGTTTCTTTCCAGAATCTATAGCTTGTTTGTTTTTATATATTTGGTACAAGGTCTCACTAAGCAGCTCAGACTTGTAGTGATCCTCCTGCTTTCCAGAATTAGTAGTTTTGAAGTCAAGAAAGTTGGGTTACTCCCCCTGCTTTATGATCTGTTTGTGAGTTACTAACCCATTCCAGAGGCCCATATATTTATTGCAAGCTGGCAACATTTAGCCAAGATGTGTCCAGTGTTTTCTCTGTGTGCCAATATTCAAAGTATCTTTGTAACATTAATAGATAACATTAATAGTTATGTAGTCCATTCCAAGAGAACTGGGTTCTGGGCCAATTATAACGCATTCTACCTTTTCAAGTGATCAGAGGTGGTTATAACTTGGGACAGAGGCAGGACTATACTTATCCATACTCATAATGCATTGTTGAAAAGCAGACACTAAGGGCTGGCCAAATAGCTCAGTAGATTAAAGAACTTGCGAGCAGGCACAGGAACTTGGGTTTCAATCCCCAGGCCTTTGGTGCCAGCCACACCCCTAGGCCGTACTGAGATGGCTACTGAGGCTGGGCATGTCATCACGCATGTAATCCCAGCTCTTGGGAGGCTATAAACAGGTGGATTACTATGAACCCAACATAGTAGTGAGACCCTGAATATCCTGTAGACTCTTCCCTAAAAATACAAATTTAAAAAAAAAGCAGACACTAAGTAAAGAGATCCCTATATTAGCAACACAATTTTTTAAATAAAAGCATAGGAAACTTTAAGCATATAACAAGGCAAGTCAAGAATAACAGAAAATGGGAACAAAAGTTTGACAGGCATTTTGCTGCCTTATCTACTCATCACTCTCCAAACCTAAAAGCTGAAGCATCAAGGATAAAGCAGCAAAAGTCCAAAAGCCAAATTATCTGAAAGGATAAAAGAAGTTGAAAGTAAGTACATTAATAAGGTAGGCTCATGTATGATACATCTAAACCAATAATGATGTAAAAAAAAAAAAAAAAAAAAAAAAAAAAAAAAAAAAAAAAAAAAAAAAAAAAAAAAAAAAAAAAAAAAAAAAAAAAAAAAAAAAAAAAAAAAAAAAAAAAAAAAAAAAAAAAAAAAAAAAAAAAAAAAAAAAAAAAAAAAAAAAAAAAAAGACCAATCAAGGTGCTTACAGAATATACTAACAAAAAGCTAGCTGGGCTAAACAAAAATATACAAAACATGAACGGTTTCATGAAGGTTTAATTTTATGAAAGCATACCAAAGTGAAACTCAGTAGAATAACAATTCTTTCTAAAGTATGGGCAAAGGAAGAACATCAAAATTAGACACTGGAAATGCTTAAAAGGCCAGTTACTCAGAGATGCCTTTAAAAATCAACAGAGTAGAAAAAAATATATCCAGTGATTGCAAGGTGAAGCAAAAAACCCAACATAAGATTAATAGAAAAGAGTAAAAAAAAAACAAATCAGAAGACAGCAACATAAACTATACTGAACCTGTATAAAATAATAGAAGAATTTTCTGAAAAGTGGACAAGATATATACCAACAATGGAAAATACAGAATCTCAAATAGCTGTGATCGAAAGAGAACCATTGCAAATAACATTTACAGTGAAAATCCAAGAAAAACAAAGACAGAATCTCAAAAACTGTTAGAGTTGTTATTACGTAGAGGTAATTCTACTAGAATCATATCAGATTTCTCAACACAAACCTTAAAAGCCAGAAGAATGTTTCATGCTATAGAGAATAAGAATTCACAAACAAGACTTAGATGTCCTGAAAATTTTGTATTAAAATTGATTGAGAAATACAATATTCGATGAGAAAGAGCAACTCAAGCAATTCTCCAAACTAGTACTGCAAAAAACTTCAAGTATAAACCTAGCAAGGGACAGTGAAGTCAACAATGCAAAACATTACACAGAATATAATAACCGGGAGAGTGATAAGTTATGCAGGAAAGAGAAAAAGAGTAAAAACAGAAAATTGGCCACCATAAAATAATGACAGGAAAGGAGTAAGTCAGGTCCTGTCAGCAATAGCACCCGATATGAATGTTCTCAGCTCCTCAGACAAAGGACAGATCGATAGAACAGATCAAGGAACAAAACCAACAACATGCAAAGAGAAGAAACACATTTATTTAAAAAAGAAATTCATAGATTACAAATCAAAGGATGGAACACCTTGCATTCCATGGAAGAGAAGCCCCCCTCAAAAAAAAAAAAAAAAACAGGAGTAGCTATTCTAATTTCTAACAAAGTGGTTTCAAACCAAACCTGACCAGAAAAGCAAATGAAGTTACTACATATTGGTTAAGGGAACAATTCAACAGGAAGAGATAAAAATTATAAACATATCTGTACTGAACATAGCCACAACAAATTACATAAAATGAAAACCACTAGACAGACAGTCAAATATTTACCGCACAAGTATAATGGGGAATATCAATACCCCACTGTTGTAAAACCAAAGGAATGATTTTCAAAAATCTATTATCCCACTGTCATAAATAAACATGTCAACTAAACAGAAAATCAGAGTAAACTAAATCTTTGAACAAAAGGACTTAATAGATATCCAGAGCATTCTACCTAAAAGCAGAATACACTTTATTCCTAGCAGCATATGGGACTTTCTCTAAAACAGACCATATGCTAACTCATTAAGCATGCTCAAGTAAATGCAGAAGAGAAAGAATCATCTCATGTATATTATCAAGTGATAGAGCAATAAAACTGGAAATGAATTGCAAAAGAAAATACCAATACAACATATCAGAATTGGAGACACAAAGAAAGCAGTCCTAAGAGAGAAGTTTACGACTGTGAATGCACATGTCAGAAAAAGAGTGAGTCAAAATAAATAACATAATTATGCACCTTAAGGTCCTAGAAAAAGAATGATCCAAATTCAAAGATAGTACAAGGGGAAAAATATAAAAATCAATGCAGAAATTAATTAAAATCAGACTACAAATCAATACAAAGAATCAATAAAGAAACCAGTTCTTTGAAATAAACAGAAAACTAACTCAGCAAAAAAAGAAAGAATGGAAATTAAAAATGAAAAAAACAAAAACACAATGCATACTGCCAAAACCTAGAAAATTAGTACTATTCTGACAACCTGTACTTTAATAAAATGGAGAATTCAGAAAAAAATGAAATTTCCTAGATATCAATACTGAACAAAAAGATATAAAAATGCTGAATGATCTAATACTAAGCAATAAAACCAAAGGAATAATTTTTAGAAACCTATTATCCAAGAAAAGCCCAAGTCCTAGTGGAGTCCCAAGAACTTTGGGGAGATCTAACACAAATATTTCTCAAATTCTTTAATGAAACTGGAAAGGAAGGAGTACTCTCAAGGTATATCCTGAAAGGCAGCATTTCCTCAATGTTAAAACCTATAAAAAGAATGTTAAGCGTATCTTTTCATGGCCCAAACCACAAAAATCTCCAGAAGATATTGACAAACAGAATACAACCCGTTGTCAAAAAAGTCATGGTCAGGAGTAGTTATCCCAAATATACAGCAATTGTTAAATATACATAAATCAATAAGTATAATATGCTACATAGACAAAAGCAATGACAAAAGTTGCATGAATATCTCAATTAATGCAAAGTCTTTGACAAAATCTAACATCCAATCATGAGAAAAAAAAGCCCTGAGTAATATAAGTGCTGAAGGTCCTATCTCAAACTGATAAAAGCTCTTCATTACAAAATAGGAAACAACATTGTATTAAATGGAGAAAAATTAATAGCTTTCCCTGTAAAATCAGAAACAAGACAAGGATGTCCACTGTCATCACTCCTGTTTAACATAGATCTCAAAACATTAGCTAGAATAATTAGGGAAGAGAAGAAAATAAAATGGCCATATATAAAGGAAAAAGTCAAATTACCATTATATGCAGCTGACATGATGTTCCACAAAGAATGCCCAAAAACTTCCACAAAGACTCTAAGAATTAATAACTAGTTTAGTAACAAAGCAGGATACAAAGTCAACACACGAAAGGCAATAGAATCCTTATACACCAATAAGTTCACTAATCTAAATCAGAAACAGGACTGTTCGGAAATGGCTCAGTGGAATAAATGCTTCCCTGGCAAGCACAAGGGCCTGAGTTCAATCCTCAGCTCCACCAAAAAAAAAAAGAAAGAAAGAAAAAAGAAAGTATATAAATCAGAAACAATGTATGTAATTATTGTTATTCTCTATTTTATTATATTATTTTCATAGAAATGAAGAAAACACTTTATACATTTTCTTTAATAATACTGATATACAATAAATTAAAATAAAGAAAATTTAAATAATTATCAAAACCAAGGAAGCAAAAAAAAAAAACAAAACTCTACAGTGAAAACCACAGTTCTCTGGAAAAGATGCAAAAAGACACTAGAAAATGGAAAGATATCCCTGTACTTGAATAGAACCAGTGTAGTCAAAATGGCCACATTTTCAGTACTAATATATAGATTTAACACAATCCCAACGAAATATCAATAGCCTTACTAAGAGAATTACAGAAAACAATCTTGAAATTCATGTGAAGCCAGAAGAGACCTAGACTCCCAAAAGCAAGCCTGTGTAACAAAAGTGAGGGAGGAGGCATCAGGCACTTAGACCTCAAGTTACCCTGCAGAGCTATGGGGAAAAAGCAACATAGTGTTGGCAAACTATCTGACACGTAGATCAATGGAGCAGAATAGGGAATGTAGAAACAACAGCAGAGAAAGTTTTCTCTCCATGTAACAAAATATTATGTTGGCTTCTAGTACTATGGACAAACACTAGGGAGATAACAAGGTAGAAAGTATTAATTATTGAATCTGTGATATAATTGAGCTATATAAAAATAAGTATATAGCTACACTCTCTTCATTCACTGATTAGAGACATCTGCTATAATAATGCCTGTAAGTATAATATCATGTATGCACCTTGTACGACACCAAAGCATTACGAAAACATTTTGCAATGTATTAATTTATCGAATCTGTCCTGTTCATTTGTCTTGAAACTGTCTCACTGCTATTTGTTCTTCAATAAAAATAATAATAAAGAAAAGAAACAACATCAGGCACGTTCAGCTATCTGATCTTTGACAACAGATCAAAAAGATCAGCTGGAAGAAAGAAAGCTTATTTAATAAACAGTGCTGGGAAAACTCATGTAGAAGATTGAGCCTAGACCTATCTCTTTCACCATGTACTAATCCAAAATCAAAAGAGGTAAAAAGAACTTAATGTTACACCAGAAATGCAACCTGCTGGGAAAACTCTTGAATTCATAGGAACAGGCAAAGACTTTCTGAATAGAACCTAATTGGAGAAGAAATAGCTCCAAGAGTCAATAAGTGGGATCATATCAAATTAAAAGTTTCAGCACAGCAAATAAAACAGCTAACAGCAAGAAGAGACACCCTACTGAATGAAAAAAGAAATGCCAGCTATTATTCCTTTGGCTGGCATTGAATATCTAAAATATATGTACAACCAAAAAGTTAGAAACCTCAAAGAAAAGAACCAATCAATAAATGGAGAACTGGAATGAACAGGTAGGTCTCAGAAAAAGAAATATAAATGGCTAATAAATATATGAAAAAAAGTTCAATACCTCTGGTCATTTATGATATATAAATTCAAACTAGATTAAGATTCAGTCTTACTCAAGAAATAAAAGCTAACACCATTAGATTACAACAAATGCCTTCAAGGCTATGAGGAAAAGCAAATCATTCTGTATTGTTGCTGGGGACATAAACAAGCACAATCTACATAAAAAGGAATATGGAGATTACTCAAAAAAAAAAATCAACTGGAAATTCCATTTGATCCAGCTATTTCCCTCCTAGGTATCTTCCCCACAAAATGTTAAAGAGATCAGATTGCACTGATACTTGCATGTCTATATTTAAATTTTAAAGCAGACTTCATGTTTATTAATAAATAAATGGATAAAGTAAATGTATTTACACACAGTAAGGCACTACCTTACACAAAGAAATAAAAATTTAAATAATGTCTAAGTAAATAGCTGCACATTGAAACCATCATGTTAAGTGAAATAAATCAATTATACTAGCTTAAATATTATGTAGTTTCTCTTATATGAAAAACCCAAAAGGATAAACGAAGAGCAATATATAAGGTAGATAACAGGAAATTGTATGAGCACTTTTGCAGATACTAAGGGGACCAAGAGATAAAGAAGGATGAAGGGAAAGGCAATTTGAAAATGAATTAAGAGGTGATACGTACATACATCAGTTCCCACAAGGAAATAAGATCATTATATACTAAAAGCATGTGCCAATAAAATTAATCAAGAGTAAATAGAGATAAATCTCTCTTGTTTACAGAATGCTACAATGAAAGGTGTATACACTTTATAAAGAACCCACTGTATTTGAAACTGATATTCACCCTTCTGAGGATCATTGTTCTGAATTCTGGTTAAGAGACTCAATGATGAATTAAACCAAAGAAATGCAAGATCACTAAACATTGAAGAAGGCTTTTACCTCGTGTCAAGAAATTTGTGCCAGTTTCAGAAATGTACACAAGCAATCCTGAAGTCACTTGGAAAACATCCTTGAAGAAGATAGATTATGAAACTTACATTTCCACAGCTTTGGCTTAAAAATAAAAACAATTTTATTTAAGAAGACATGCTTCTCACTCAGTGAATGATACCTATAACTCTTTATGTAAAAACAAGCTGGAAATTTTTAGAACTGGTTGCTCCAGTCTTTAGTTCTTTTTTTTTTTTTTTTTTTTTTTTTTTAATGCTCCCATCTGCAGATTATTTATAGGGGAAGATTGCTGCGTGATGAAATAAACTAGGTCTGAGGAAATTACATGAGGACATTAAAATTTGGTGGACTAGAGCATGGATAACAAAAATTTTCTTAAGGAAACAAGATGGCTTTAAGGCCAATATTTCAGGATAATAGTAAAATATTTTAAGTTACATGTCTTTGAAAAATGTGTCATATATAAAACAAAGATAAAAGGCAAAGAGCTGAATGTCAATCAAGCAACAACCAGGGTAGCAGTGTTTAACATGACCAACAGCTATTTCCTGAAGTCTATATCAGCTTAAGGAAAATTACGAGAAAGGTAAAGCCTGGACTTTGCTAATTATAAGCCTAAGTTCAAATTCTGACGCAGTAGTTTAGTAGATTGCTCTGAATCATTCAGCTTTTCACCTTTAAATTTAAAGTAACACTCCATACTGCACTGAGTTCTGTAAAGTAAAATAATAACAAAGAATTTTAAAAGCTTACCATAATGTCTGACACCACTAGTGTTGTGAGCAGAATTCTAAGATTCAAAAATCCTCAATTCTCATGTACACAGTCTAAATAATTACCATTCCTTGATTATGGCAAGAGCCAGGGAATATGATCACATGTCATTCCCGTGTGTAGGATTCTTATCAGTTGCCATTAATCAAAAAGAAGTAAAATATTTTTTTATTTCATGAAAAAAGAAATAAAACAAATTCTATAACAAAAGAAGACCATAATTGTGATAGAAAATAATGCTCAACACAGGTCCCTCTTGCTGGTTTAAAGAATCGCGTGATAGTTTCTAGTCAATAAGATGTGCTAGTAATTGGCATTACTTTCAAACTGAGATAATGAAAAGCTGATAAATGGTCATCAGTTCTTTCCCTTGTGAGAGCCAGTCATCTGAGGAGGCCATAGGTAACAGATAACATAAGTACAAGCCTACTCCTTGAGTAGCTAAGTGAAGAAGAACCCAACATCAGTTCTCACCGAAGGTATAACATGAAATAGAAGCAAGCTTCTGTTATTTTAAGGATTTAAAATTTTAATGGTAAATAAATCATAAACAAATAAACCCCTTACCACAATAGAGGCTAGAATACACTAACATACAATTTAACACAAATAGATGGGGAAGGCTCAGTCATTTCAAGTTTTGTTTCTCTGCCCCGATGTATGCTGATCCTCTTCCTCGGTTAGTGCAGTAGGTTTAATAATAGAGTTTTATGAACCTTCCTGCTTGACTGGTTGCTTTTGGACCAGAAGACTACCAGAAAACAAACCAATCTTGATCCCTCAGGTACATTCATGCTTTGTGCTTGAAGCCACAGCAGACACAAAATGGCATGCATTTGACTGTCATGCTTCTTGTATATAATTTACAGGGAGAAACTACATCAACAAGTGATCAGAAGATAGGAATTCTTGGTGTACTTTCCTTAGAAATGGCAGCCAGAGCCATTTTTTCATGATTTTGAAAGGCAATTTCCATTAAGTATGACATGAACTCTTGGTCAAAGTAGACTTTAAGTAAACATTTTTTTATTTCTAAATTTTCTTAGAAGTATTATCAAGAAGTAGCATTTTTGAACTCTATTGAAATGAAAATGTTCTCCTTCAATAATCTAAAGAATTTAATTATATCTCTACATTTCCTAGGATTAAGCAAGCAGTCACTTTCTGTGACTCCCCTTTCTAATCCATATTTTCTGCTAAAAATATTAGTGCATCTTTATATGTGATTTTTAATATGAAATTGAACATAACATGTAAATGATTTTTATTATTTATACATATATGTTTATAGATGAAATTCACTTTGAATTTGTTTGACTTTGGCAAGTTCTATTATCAAAGTTTTGTAAGTATCAAGACAAGTTAGTGGTATCCTTTTGCTCTGTTATATAACTTATTATAAAGTATAAGCATTATATAATTTTTGGCAATGAATTGATTGGCAAATAAGTTTCCTCAAGCCAAAAATATGTTAGAAATGATTATTCAATTATATTTTCCAATTTGCCAATGTTTTTCTAATTATAGTTTAAAATTATTTTTCACTCAAATATAAATTTTTCCAGAAAGTAATCTGTTTAATTAGGACTTCAGTTAGCTACAGTCTTGCTTTTATTGTCTTTTTCTCCATTTAATTTTTTATAACTGTCTTAGCCAAAATTAATTAACTGAGTTTTATAAAAGTTCAACCTGTCGAGTCAGCATTAAAACATTACAACTGCTGCCTTTGGTTTAATATAACACGTGAACGTTATGTTAGCAACATTTGCAAACATGTTTATCAATAACATTTTTAAGGCAAGCTTTGCTAATGACACAGTTAATGGTAAGCTGACAGTTCTAACTACTAAATTATAATGAATGATAAGAACTCAGTGGGAGAGGAATTATCTCTAGGTTGCTTTGTAACATGTGATTCTAGATATCATGAAAAGTGTAATTAAAACTTGAGGAAAGATTTAAGAAACTGATATTTTATGGTGTATAATGATTTATTCATAGAGATGGAATAAATTCAGGTAGAAACTAACAATATGCTTTACACATGCAAAGCTTCAGCACTTTGAGGAACAGTCAGGGACTAGTTTATAACAACTATGCAGAAGAATAAATATCAAAGGAATAAGAATGTGATGGAAACACTGAATGAACAATGCAAGAAAGAATTGGAATACATGAAATAAATTTAAAAAATATTCAAGAAATTAAAAAATCCATTGAACACTGGCAAAACTGCTTGAAGCAAATCAAACATAGACTTTCTAACCTGGAAGACAGCATTGCAACAAGTGATAGTGAAAGGAGAGACCTCATAAAAATAACACAGAAGGCCAGGAAGATGGCTCAGTGGAATAAGCACTTCTCTAGCAAGCACAAGGGCCTGAGTTCAATCCCTGGTTTGGCCAAAAAAAACCAAGGAACCAGGAAATAACTATTTAACACCTGCAAACTACTGATAGGTGTCAGAGAAACAGCAAGAATAAACACAAATAACTTTAAAAGACTATTAGCCAAACTTGGGACTTAGCTCTGCAACATAAGCACCTGCCTAGTAAGTGCAAGGGCCCAAGTTTGGTCCCTGGTACCACAAGCCATGCCAGCCCCAGAACCCCAAGCACTCTGTGCTGGCTCTAACACTGAGCTTGGTGGCGCACACCAGTAATCCCTACGCTGAAGAGGCTGAGACAGGAGGATCACTGTGAGTCTAAACTGTATAGTAAGACCCTATCAAAAAGAAGACTATTTGCAGATTAGTAGCAGTAAACTTCCCAAGCATGAGAAAAGAATCTGACATACCATAAGTGAGGCATATAGGACACCAATTGGCCACAATTAAGGTCAATTTACACCCACACACATAATATTCAAGATCCTTGAAATTCAGCAAAAGAATATTTAAAAAAAAGAAAAAGATCACCTATAATGGGCAGCCCATCAGAATCATGACAGAAATGCAAATTAAAATGACACTGAGATTCCATCTCATCCCAGAAAGAATGGCTATCATCAAGAAGTCTACTGATAATGACTGCTGGAGGGACTAGGAAAAAGGGAACTGTTCACTGTTTGTGGAAGCACTGACGGGTACGACTGCTATAGAAATGAGTGTGGAGATTCTTCAAAAACCTAAGATTCGAGGTCAGTTCAATCCAGCTATTCCTTCCTGATTGTTTTTCCAGAACTGAAAACATCGTACTATAGTGATATATGGGCAGAGATACTTAGAGCAGCAATGTTTTTCATAGATACACCTTGGAAACAACCCAAATGCTCATTAGCTGAGGAATGGATACAAAAATGTGGTATTTTTATACAATGGAGTATTACTCATCTATAAAAGGTAAATGGGAAGCATTTATAAGTAAGTGCAACTAGTGACCGTAATCATAAGTGAAATACATGACACCACATGTGTAGATATCATATTGTCTTGCTAATGTAAGAACCTAAAAAAGTGAATAAAATCTGAAAGGTACAATAAATGCAGTGGAAGGGAAGAAGCTTTTTAAAGGGAAGGAACAACAGGGATAGGGAGAAAAGAAAGAAAGGAGGGGGAAAATAATGTATGTACATATACAGAATGGCTTGCATAATTTTGCTGCCGATTTGTGCTGTTCAATTGAAAGGAAAGTTAATAGTTTTTTTTTTTCTTTTTAATTTTTGACCTATTTTGCATGCTTATATATGGTAATCTGAACAGCTAATTTGAAGACAATATACAATATGATAACCATTGTTGAATTCATATTATGTTATTTAGTGAAATTCTATTTTGTTAATGGTATTTTAATATTCTTTATTATCTTTAAAAAATAAATTTCTACTGAGAAAAAAAAAGAAGTAAGAATTTTACTACCAAGAAGGATTAGTCCATGGTAAGGATCAGTGGCATGCAGAATAGATTAAAGAAATGATTGGATGCAGGGTATTCCATTAGAAATCCCTTATAGTACTTAACACAAGAAACAAAACTTCCATTCAACTCAGCAGACATTTGAGCACTGAGAGTGTGACAAGTACTCTTCCAGATCCTTATGCTATCATTGTGAATGAAACAATATGCATCATTCAGGTTCTTTGGATTTATATTCTAGTGAATGAGGAAAAAGCAATAGAAAAGGGGACTAATATAGCACAAGGGATTGCACTGATAGAACTTATCTTGATCTGCATTGTCTTAAAAAGAGGAAGAATTTCTGAAAGTTCTATAGCCTTAAATTGAAATAATATACAAAATAAAAAGTCTTTTTACAGAAAGGGGGCTTTTCATCATATAGTAATTCTAACCCACTGTTGAGCCCTGTCTTTTTTCTCTCATTGCTGTGACAATAGCCCCAACCCCAAAAAATCAAGGAAGGAAAGTTTTATTTAGCTCACAGTTAGTGGAGGTTTCAGTCCACACTCAGCTGCTTCCAAGGCAGAGTGGAATGTGGAAGAGGGCAACAGGTCGTGGCAGCAGAAACCAGCAAAACAAGAAGAGCAAATGGGAGGAGCAGTGTCAACAAGGGCACCAGTCTCCCTGGTATAAGAAGTGAAAAGCAGAAATACAAATGGAATTGTACAACAACTAAAATCAATTGAGTCTGATAAGGCAAAGTGAATGGCATATGCTGCAGGGTACTAATCAGCTTTTCTTCTGGATGGTTAACAACCTAAATTCACAGATCAAAATTGGAGAAATAAAAGAGCCACAAGGCTAGCCAACATTTTGGCCCTAGCCTTTCAAGGTCAGCGAAGACTCAGGACATAGATGGACCTGTACTGTAACATCATGAAACTCAGTTGAGCCCCAGATTTTCTGAACAAGGAGCCACAGAGGAACGAGATTGAAGTTCTATAGTGTGCCTGGGGAGAGGCACATGGAGAGAAAACTTTCTCTCGGGCTCTCACAGAGAGCAAACTGGTCAAGCATTGGCCGTGACTCATCCACATGGATGACACAGACAAAGGATCTACAGAGTAAGGTACAGGACTACAAGATAAACCCTGAGGGGACTTCACTGACCTCATCAGAAACAAAAACTACATGTTTTGGTATATAGGTCTTGCTCTATCTCGGTCTTAACCATCCAACAGAAAAGTATAAAAATGAGATGTACAGCGCGGGGCCATAATAATAAATAGTTATGGTCGACAACTTCAGATAACTTACTATTGTTGTGGAATGCTGACTGTGTTGCATTGTGTCATCGAGTTCAAGTACCTAAATTGGTTGAATGACAATGGAGTGCCCATCTTTGACAGGTGTAGACAAAGGAAAGGGTATAGAAAGGAAGCATCATGATGTGTGTGTATGGACAGCACAGTTGGGATAAATAACGCTGTGCTTCTACATAATTCTATGAGAGGCAAGATTTGCACTAATGGTGATTAGACAGTATATTATGTCAGCTTCTAGAATTATCAACAACCACTAGGAAAATGACAAGGTAGAAAGTATTAATTATTGAATCTGTGATATAATTCAGGTATAAAAAATAAGATAAGCAAACAGCTACACTCTCTTAATTCACTGATTAGAGACATTTGCTATAATAATGTCTATAAGTATAATATCATGTATGCACCTTGTGCAATACCAAAACATTATGAAAA
>PVKA01047235.1:0-14388 GCA_004027165.1 Ctenomys sociabilis | reverse complement strand
TGATGCAGAGAAAGCCTTTGACAAAGTCCAACACTCATTCATGTTCAAGGTCCTACAGAAAATTGGAATAGATGGACTCTATCTTAACTTGATAAAAGCCATCTATGACAACCCAAAAGCTCATATAATCCTAAATGGGGAAAAAATGAAATCTTTTACTCTTAAATCAGGTACAAGACAAGGATGTCCTCTATCACCCCTCCTACTCAATATAGTCTTGGAATCCTTAGCAACAGCCATTAGAAAAGAGGGAGAAATAAAGGGAATAAAAATAGGTAAAGAAGTTAAATTATCACTATTTGCAGAAGACATGATACTTTACTTGGAAGACCCCAAAAATTCCACCAAGAAACTACTAGAACTGATAGGAAAATTCAGTAGCATAGCAGGATACAAAATCAATACACACAAGTCAATAGCATTCCTCTATACAGATAACAAACACACTGAAAGGGAAACTATAGAAACAATACCTTTCACAATAGCAGCGCGGAAAATGAAATACCTTGGGATTCACTTAACCAAGGAAGACAAAGATCTTTTCATGGAAAATTACAACACCCTAAGAAAAGAGATTATAGAGGATTTCAGAAAATGGAAAGATATTCCATGCTCCTGGATAGGAAGAACCAACATTGTGAAGATGGCCATACTCCCAAAATTGCTGTACAGATTTAAATCAATCCCTATCAAACTGCCACCAACATACCTCCCAGATATAGAGAAATCAATCCTAAAATTTATTTGGAACCTCAAATGACCTAGAAGAGCAAAGGCAATCTTGGCCAATAAAGACTAGGCAGGAGGCATCACAATTCCTGATTTGAAATTATACTACAAAGCCACTGTAATAAAATCAACATGGTATTGGCAACAAAATAGACCTGAGGATCAGTGGAATAGATTAGAAGATGCAGAGGCATCCATGAAAACACTCAGCCATCTTATCTTTGACAAAGGGGCTACACAAGCTCCCTGGAAGAAAGATAGCCTCTTTAACAAATGGTGCTGGAAAACATGGCTTACTACATGCCGAAAACTAAAACTTGACCCAGCTCTATCACCATGCACTGAGTTAAAATCAAAATGGTTTAAAGATCTAAACGTTAAAACAGAAACACTCAATCTCCTGGAGGAGAAAGTAGGAGGAGCTTTTGAAGACATAGGGGTAGGTAAAGAGTTCATGAACAAACATATATTCGCACGGGAAGCTCTTGAAAGAATCAACAAATGGGATCAACTCTTGGTTTTTTTTTTTTTTTTTTTTTTTTTTTTTTTTTTTTTTTTTTTTTTTACTTTATTGAGACAGGGTCTCACTGTGCAGTTCAGGCTGGCCTTAAGCTCACTTTGTAGCTCAGGCTGGTCTCGAACTTCTTAAGGAGCTTCTGCATGTCAAAAGAAATTGTCAACAGAGTGCAAAGACAATCCACAAACTTTGAAAAAATACTAACTAATAAGCAATCAGACAGGACTACTGTCTAGAATTTATAAAGAACTAAGATATAACAGGGCCCTCAAATTTAAAGACCCAATTCAGAAATGGGCATCTGAGATGAATACACACTTCTCAGAGGACGAAATTAAAGAAGCGAATAAATATATGAAAAAATGCTCCACATCGCTAGCCATTCGTGAAATTCAAATAAAAACAACACTGAGATATCATCTCACTCCAGAAAGAATGGCTATCATAAGGAAATCAACCAACAACAAATGCTGGAGAGGTTCTGGGGAAAAGGGAACATTTCTCCACTGCTGGTGGGAATGTAGACTGGTATAACCATTGTGGAGGTCAGTGTGGAGTCTCCTCAAAAGAGTAGGACTAGAAATCCCATTCAAGCCGGCTATCCCCATACTGGGAATTTTCCCAAAGGATCTGGATACATTGAATCATAGAGATATATGTGTACCTATATTTATAGTAGCGCAATGTGTGATAGCAAAATCTTGGAAACAACCAAGATGTCCATCACATGAGGAATGGTTGAAAAAGATGTGGTATTTCTTTATAATGGAGTATTACTCAGCTATTAAGAATGATAAGTTTGAAGCATTTATACTGAAGTAAATGCCACTTGAACATATACTCATAAGTGAAATAAACCAGACACACATGTGTAAATATCACATAGTCTCCTGAGTATAACAAGCAAAAAGCAGAAATACAAAAGAAACTTATAACAACAATTAAAATCAATTGAGTCAGATAAGGCAAAGTGAATGGCATATGCTGCGGGATACTAATCAGCTTTTCTTCTGGATGGTTAACAACCTAAGATCCCAAGTCAGAGTTGGAGAAATAGAAGAGCCACAAGGCCAGCCAACATTTTGGACCTAGCCTTTCAAGGTCAGCAAAGACTCAGGACATAGCAGAACCTGTACTGCAACATCATGAAACTCAGGTGAGCTCCAAATTTTCTGAACAAGGAGATTATGGAGCCACAGAGGAAAGAGACTGAAGTTCTAAAGTGTTCCTGGGGAGAGTCACATGAAGAGAAAATTTTCTCTCAAGCTCTCACAGAGAGCAAACTGGTCAAGCATTGGCCGTGACTCATCCACATGGATGACACAGACAATGGAATTACAGAATAATGTACAGGACTACAAGATAAACCCTGAGGGGACTTCACTGACCACATAGGAAATATAAAGTTCATGTGTTTGTATATAAGTCTTGATCTACCGAGGTCTTAAACATCCAGCAGAAAAGTACAAAAATGAAGTATACATCGTGAGGCCATAATATTAAGCTGAGCTGTAAATGGCTATGTTTGACAATTTCCTTGAATAACTCACTATGGTTGTAGAATACTGGACTGTGTTGGATTGTGATGTCGAATTCAAGCACTTAAGGTAGTTGAATGCCAGTGGAGTGCCCTCTTTTGACAGGTGTAGACAAAGGAAGGGGTGTAGAAAGAAAAAATGATGATGTGTGTGTATAGACAGTACAGTTGGGATAGATAACGCTGTGCTTCTACATAATTCTATGAGAGGCAAGATCTGCACTAATGCTGGTTGGACAGGATATTATGTCGGCTTCTAGTACTACGGTCATCCACTAGGAAAATAATTATTGAATTTTTTGATATAATTCAGGTATAAAAAATAAGATAAGTAAGCAGCTACACTCTTAATTCACTGATAAGAGATATCTGCTAAAATAGTATCTGTAAATATAATATCATGTATGCATCTTGTACAATATCAAAACGTTAGGTAAACAGTTTGAAATGTATTCATTTAACGAATCTGTATGGTTAAGGTGTCTTGAAACTGTCTGATTGACATTTGTACGTCAATAAAATAAAAAAAAATTTAAAAAATCATGAAAAATCTATGTGGTGTGTAATTCTCTCATTTAATTATAGATTTGTGTGTGTGTGTGTGTGTGTGTGTGTGTGTGACTTTCTTCCACCAACTCCTGCTTTACAAAAGGAACTTTAGTTTCAAGGAAGTTTCTAGTCCATTTTCCAGTTTTAATAAAACTTGCAGTAGCTCAAGAATTATTTTTTGGCCAGGTATATAGGTACAAGGTCCTGAGTTCATTTCCTGGTATCCACCCAAATGTATCTTTCAATAGGAATCTATTTCTTAGTAAAGGATGGAATGTTTTTAATAGATTTTTGGGGGTATGTATACAGGATTTTATCAATAGAAAGCTACTAAACCCCCCAGAATGTCCCTTTCTATGAAATATGAGAAGATATGCCTACTCACAAGAACTAAGTGACAGGACAACTTTCAACTTTAGAGAAAACTTTTCTTCTCTGAATCACACAAATATGGAGATAATTTGTTTTATATAAAGTAATATGCCTGAATAAAATACATGTTGCTTTGAAAATCTAAACCAATTTGAAATGTAACATGCCTTTCTCTAAGTGGGAGGACAGCCAGATAAAACAAAGGGATTTATTTTCCATAACCCTCATGCATAGAATATTTTCTTCTACTGGTTCATAAGATTATACCCTCACCATTACAAAATGATATTGAGCCAAGGCATGTGAAGACAGTCACAACCCTATGGTAAACAACCTTCACTGGACCTCTCGTATTATTATTAGAAACTCCAAAACATTCACCGTAACTGATTTATGCCCATTATCTTGACATTAACATAGTATTATGGACTTGATAAATCTACAGAAATTTAAAAATATCAGTAATGCTGGGGTGAGTTCATTTGAAAGCTATTTGTTTCTAATAGTCACTACGACTAGGTAACATAAAAAATACCACTCAGATCATGCAATTTTGATCAAAATTGCAGCAGCGTATCTTACAGAATTAGCTAAAACAATCCTGAAATTCATTTTGAACCCAAAAAGACCTAGAATAGCAAAAGCAATTCTGGAAAACAAAAATGAGGTAGGGGTGCATAACAATTCTAAACTAGAAATTATGCTATAAAATACTGTGATAAAATCAGCATGGCAAAGTTGAAAAAGAAAGACTTCAAGATAAATGGATCAGATTATAAAATGAACAAAGAATTCTAGGCACACTCAAACACTTTATCATTGACAAAGAAAACACGTTTACTGGAAGAAAGATAATCTTCTCAGTAAATAATGCTGGAAAAACTGGTTTTCCACATGCCAAAGACTAAGCTAGACCCATGTCTAGCGTCATGTACTAACTAAAATTAAAATGGATCAAAGACCTAAGTATTAAAACGAAAATGCTAAATTTTCTAAAAAAAAATGAATAGGCAAAATTATTGAAGACTTAGGAATAGGCAAACTTTATGAAGAAAACTCTGATCACACAGGAAATATCACAAAAAATCAACAACTGGGATTTCACATTATGAAAATATTTTCTATAGTGGATTTCTGAGTAACTGGCAGACAACTTATTATACCCAGATGAATTGAACTAGCTTGGTGCTGGGTGTGGGAGGCTGTCTGAAGATTGTTGCCAGTAGCATAAAAGGCAGAACAGAACAAGCTGTGGGAGCACCATTAAGGATGCTGTTTGCAGAAATTGCTGGAGCTGTTGGAAGCTGCTAGTTCTCTTGGGCTCTTTTGCTGTGTGACCGTATCATCTTGACTCTCTAGATGAACTTTGTAGTAACTTTGGCCCTTAACTTGAGCATCGTTTCCTGGCTCCAGAAGGGAAGATGGTGCACTGCTCAGCTTCATGGAGAAACTGGTCAAGTTGGCTTTCTTGATGAGAACTTAACTTACCTCTCTGATGGAGAAGCGTGATACCCACCTCACTTTTGTTGAGGATGTCTGTGACGCTTTTGGGGAGCTCTTGTTCTTACCTTAAGTATTGCTTCCTGGCTCCAGTTCAGATCCCTCAGCCTTCTTCTTCTTTCTTTCTTTTTTTTTTTTTTTTTTTTGAGGGGATTGAACTCAGGCCCTTGCAGTTGCCAGGCAAGCACTTATTACACTGAGCCATTTCCTCAGTCCCCCCTCAGCCTTGTAACACAGATTCTTCATACCCCTGATGGAGACTTTATAGATACTACCACTGACCTTTGAGTTTGTCCAGCACAAATCAATGAAATGTGTCTGCATGAGAGTTTTTCAACTACAAACCTCCCATTGGATTTGTGGGAGGCATTTCTATGAGCTCTAGGTTTTCATCTGGACTCATGCAGGACATTAGGATCCAGGCCCTCAGCTGGAGTCTGCGGTGTTCAGTGTGTGCAGATTTCCTACACTTATTGTATATTATTCTTTACTTGATTCTTTGCAAGTTAATATATAATATGTCTTGTATTACATTATTCCTCTTGCGAATACCCCAAACTATGCATTTTGCATAGCAAAGTGAAGAGACAATCCAAAGTGTGGGGAAATAATTCCCAGCTGTCCATCAGATAGAGGATTATTATGTGGAATGTACAAAAAAAAAAAAAAAAAAAAAAAAAGCAAAAGAATCAGGTCCCAAAGTTTAATGGCCTAATCCAAAACTGGGTATCAGAAATGAACAGACACTTCTCAGATGAAGAAAAACAAAGAGCAAGTGAATGTATTAGAAAATGTTTCACATCAGTGAATTCATATTTCTCCAGTGAAGGGGTAAAAACAGCAAATGAGTATGAGAACAATTGTTTACATCCATTGGTCATTGAAGAGATGCAAATTAAATCAATGTTGAGATTTTATCTCAGCCCAGAATAAAAACACTATAGTTTACAGATGATCCAATAACAAATGCTGGTGGGACTGCAAGGAAAAGGAACACTTTCCTACTATCAGTGCAGGTGTTCTGTGGAAATGAGCATAGAGATGCTTCAAAAAGGTAGGACTAGAGGTCCCATGTGACCCAGCCATCCCACTTCTTGGTAGTTTCTAAAAGAATAGTATGGTGATATGTGAATATCATGCTTGTTCAATCTTATAATAGCCAAACCGTGGATCAGTCCCAAGGCCTGTCAACCATTGAACACACCATCTATTTGACGTATTTTTTTAAATATACAGTGAAGTCCTACTCTGCCACAAAGAATAAGTCACTCAAGACATTTCTGGGAAATAAGATGCACCTTGAGACCATACCCTTAAGTAACATAAATCTTACACACATGTGTAAATATTGCACTGTTCCTCTAGAGTGAGAAACCAAAAGCATAAATAAGGACCAAAATATATAAAATAGATGTTATCATAAATAGAAAGAAAATGTTCAAATGTGGAGGGGAGCAAAGGAAGGTGAGGGGGCAAGGAGAAGGAAAGAGTAAAAACAATGAGAAAGAAAGGAAAAATGAAAATAAAACTTTAGAGCTTGGGGAAGGAAGAGAGGTTGAAGGAAGTAAGGGGCATGGAGCAAAGAGAAACAAGTTTTATCATATACAAGTACAAATTCAGCATGATGAATGTGACGAATCCAATGCACCTATGAAATCTTATTGGAAAAAAGAACATAATTGCACATCAGTTTGCAATGGATAGGCTAATTTGAGCTGGCATTCCCACCACTTGTGGAAAGGCAGATGCAATCAGGTAAAACATTAAATTTTCCATAATCTATTTTGAGTCCCCAAAATCTATGTTTCTTCCCAAGATAAATGGATGACTTAAATAGAAATAGAATAGAGATCATTATCCCCGCATCTTTCAGGTCTAGGTTGGCACTCATTTCACCAAACCATCAAATAATATGTAATTGCTTTTGATTTCCTATTCAAGATGTTTTTCAGTTGCAGTGGCTTCCACATGGTCTACATCTTCATGAGCAAACATACAACACTTGCCATTGCTCGAAGAGCAGTGTGAAAATGATGCCAGTGTCTCGTGCCCTGTGTCTAAGTCCATCTACCCTGATATGCTCATGCTAACATATCCAAGCATGCACTACAGAAGAGGAAAACATCTGAGAGACAGTCCTGGGACAGAAAAGGGACAGCTCTCGGGTAGACTCGGGCAAACACTCAGCAGATCATCTTGGATCCTCCTCTGAATAACAAGGCCATTTTGAGAATTCAGAAATCAGTGTTAGTTCAGGGTCCATTTTCAATTATTTGTTCAAAGTCTAATGATTTTCTTTTCTCTAGTAACAAATGATTGTGAGTCCTTTGGGGAATGACCAGCAGAACATTAGCAATTCAAATGTGTTGATGGTGCCAGTAATACTTGAACATTATTCAGAACCATGTGTATGTCAAACTTATGTGCAATTCCACTGAAATATTTTATTCAGTGGAGAAAAACTTTTATGTATTCAAGGAGAAAATCTGTGAACTAGCTCAATTCAGGGTGTTGACAGGGAACACGACTCTCTAATAAGGTGTTTTAAAGCATATTTTTTATTCACTGGACCTAGAAAATTTTACTTCTGTATGTTAAGTGAGACTATCATAGGAACATTTATCGCTATTCCAGAAATATTTATAAATAAGATCTTTATAAATATTAACCTATCAGATCTTAATGGTTCAGATTATCCTGATTACTATTTTTATTGGCAAACATATTACAGTAGTGGTGCTCACTTTTTATGTCACTCAGCTCAGTTAGTCTAAATTTGGGAGCTGTCTTACTCACTTTCCAATTTCTGGGACCCAAAACCCATTAGGAAGAAAGGTATATTTCACTTACAGCTTGGAGATGTTTCAGATCAGACCTGTCTGGTTCCAAAGCAGTGAGGAGCAGAAATAGCCCATGGTAGTGGGGCAGGAAACAGCCAGCAGTGACCCTCCCTTCCCTTTTTATTCCATCCAGCCAATTAGCCTATTGTTTTTTGCTATCCATACAAAGCATGAGGCTTTCTCTTATCCACACCCAGAACTATCCTAAACCAATCAGTGAACTAATCCAGAATCCCACCCACAATCCATTTACTATACCCATGATTCAGTTCTTGCACACGAGTAATCATGCCGCAAACGCGCCTATGAGTGCATGAGGCCTTGGGGTACAGCAAGATATAAGCCAAATCAGAATCTGAGGCCAATGACAGATATTAAGCTTAATATTTTTAGACTACAAAGACTACAAAATCCAAATGATTTGACTATTTTTCTATTTGACTTCCTAGGAGACAAGGGGAAGAAGTATTGTGCAGTGAATCTACTCTGATAAAACAGTATCCATATACCATTGGAAACTCTCATTCTACAGTACTCTAAGAAAGTGTCATCATAATCATTTTTTAAAGTATGGCATAATTGATGCAAAATTTACAGTAACAGATTTTGTTCCAGTGAACAAACAAAAGCTAACTTACTCCAGCTTCTCATCTCAGTATATATAAATTTAATCTATTGCAAATTTATATTCCTTCCACATGGACCCACATGTGTTTAGTAGGTATACTCTGTCAAAGGAATGCAATATTTTGTTGTGGATTACACTTCTTTGTGAGTCTCAGATATCAAATCAATGGGAATAGGTTGTGAACAAAATAAATAGTCACTTGTACATAAACCACCTTAGTTGAGAACACTACAAGTTCTTCAATTAAAGAACAAAACTTTGTTAAGTTGGAGTAGAAATGGATTTCTCACCTAGCAAAGAAGGCTATGTAGGGCTTTGGGCTTAGGGTCCTCATCTATAGTAGACATAGCATTTTTTGCATGTATTTATTAGCTTCTTGAATTTCTTCCACTGAGAAGTGTGTGTTCATTTCAGATGCCCATTCCTGGATTGGGTGTTTAAATTTTGGGGCCCTTTATTTTTTATAAATTCTAGAGAGAAGACCTTCGTCTGAGTGTTTATTAGTCAAAATTTTGAACTAATAGTGATATCATTACTATATCATGTCTGCAGACAAGATACCATGTCTGCATCGTGTAATATGAATAACTACTACAAAGACAACAATATGCAATATACTAATTATTGTAACTGTCCTACTAACCTGCTTTGAAACTATCTCATTGCTACTTGTTTCTCAATAAAATTAATATAAAAAAAGAAATGACCCACATTCCCCACCTCAGATTTATTCCACTTGATATTACAATTTCAATGTTATCATCAATTTTAATAACTTGAGAATTTTACTTGTACTATAATCCAAGTAGTTATAGGATTTAAATTTTTCCTTGATTTATAGAAACCATAGTGTCATATCTATTGGTGATAAGGACTTATTTCAGACAGTCTTGGACTGTTTCTTACCCCTTATAAATTTTGCTAGAATTTAGAGCTCTGTCTCAGTTACTTTTTCCTCCTAGCTGGAATAAAACACATGACTCCCAAAATTAAGGAAGGAAAGTTTTATTTAGCTCACACTTTGTGAAGGTATCAGTCCACACTTGGCTGGCTCCAAGGCAGAGTGGCACAGGGCAGAGGGCAGCAGTTCATGGAGACAGAAAACAACAAAAAGCAAGTTATGAAAGGGAGAACCGGGTGGTACAAGGGCTCCTAAGCCTCTCTCCCTTTCTGCACATATCCACATATCGTGTTCAGGCTCTCTGTCCCAGGTGAGACGCATCACTCACACCCATAATCCCAGCGCTGGATCATGAATTAATCACAAACTCTAGAAGCCATCCCAAGGACTGCATGAGGCTTCAGGGGGACAACTAGACACAAACTGTACTCAGCTCTGACTTCAGATGCTCACTGTTTTCAAAGCACTTAGAGATGCTGTCAATAATATTTATAAAGGCAAGCAGATTACAGAATATAACCAGTTTAAATTTCTGGGTTTTTGGCACCAAATTTGCTACCAACATTTCTTTCAGGTCGCTATCAACCCAAAAAGCAGAACTAGAAATAAAGATTATCTTTTTAGATTATGGCCTTGTGTTTGACCCTGAGGCTTGCAATCTATAGGGAAAAATTTAGGAAAGACAAGTTTTATATATATCCTAGTTTCCTTTTTATTGTCATAGTTCATAAATATAGGATGGGTCAACAGTTTTCTTTTTGCATCCTTAAACATTCTGTATGCAAGATTTTATACTTATTTTAAAAATTATTAATGTATTTCTATTTTGTAAGTACAAGAAAAAATAAAATTTCAATTACCTCATTTTGTATATATTTTATTATATTAAGCTTATTTTGAGGTCAATTCAAAATATTAGTAAATTTTATTTAGTTCATAAGTCAGTTTTCAAGGGGTTTACATGTGTAGAATTGTCTTGAGAACTGCTTATGAGAAATTCTCAAGGCTAAAATTAATCTAGTATGTTATTTTAATGTTTTCTTATTGAAGTGTAAAAATCTAGCATGTCAATGTAAAGAGAAAGAGGAACTAAGAAATGGAATTAAGATGTCAAGAGCTATATTAAAAACAGTATGGGCAGAAAACAAAGTGATAGTACATGCATAAACTACTTTATTTATTGATCTGTTATTATGTGTCAGAACTTAATATTAAAGTATTAAAATAAGGGGGTGGGGAGATAGCTCAGTAGATGAAGCTTTTGCCTGGCAAGTGTAAGGTCCTGAGTTCAATCCCCAGTTCTGCAAAAAAAAAGGTATTAAAATAAATTCTGAATATAATGTTCGCCTACCAATTGTCATTACTACTGTCATTATTAGCATTTCCATTTAATACATGAGAAATTTGAGAAATAAGGGGTTATACAACTTGCCAAGACTAAATTTTTTTTTTTTTTTAAATGGAAGCAAAGATAATTTGACAGTGCTCTGCCTGGAATCTTGAAACTTCCTTCCTGGAAAGAAAAGAGAGAAGATGGATGTTACCTGGTTGAGAGAGTTGCTTATTTTTATCCATCACATACATGTAGTTTACATGATAGGCATTCTGAAACATAACAAGACCAGTAAACATAGCCAGATCAGCGATAGTGTGGGAAATAAAGTTTAAGCAAGGTAATACAACAGCTCCACGGAGATGCTAGTTCTGTTCCTTTTCTGTTCTATTGCATCCTTCTGCAAGCATAGAAAGAGGTCAAAAACATCAGACAAAAATGTCAAATAAAAATTATAGTGAGGCGTGTCCAGAGATAAAATGGCAGATCAATTTATCTTGCAGTCATTCTATCTGTTTTAGAACATTGACTTCGCAGCACTAACTGTGCATATATGAATAGCACCAAGTTCTTTATTAATAAATGAATAGTTGTAAAGACTAGCCCTGGGTTGCACTCTGTTGTAGCCCTTCTACTGATATCAAAGAAGCCCTTGAAAGAGCGGAGCCGGCTCAGAGGTGGGAAAAGAATGGTACTATACAAAACCAGAGTTAAGTGAAAGGAAGAGGCATGCAAGCAAGGAGCTGGAAGAGCACTGAGGCCACGCTAAGACACAGCGGGAAGCTGCGCAGTGTGAATTCCTCCTGCGGCCACCTAGGACTGCCCTCCACCCACGCAGCGCCGCTGATGTCTGAGATGGAGCAACTGGGGGAATAGGACTGCCACGCTGTGAGTGAGCAAAGCAAGCGCTGATAGAGGCGCTGCGAACCCAAAGCAGCGGGGTCGCTAAACCTGCTGTCATTTTCCCTGCCCGTGACATACTAAAGATTTCAGTTTTAATTAAAATTATTAAGTAACTAATATATTAAGAACAGTATCATTAAAAAGAAACACATTCAGATATCCGTGTCTCATTGCATGTTATATGTTCCTTAGCAAAATATTTTGTTACCTTAAATGTATAGGCTTGAAGTCCAGGAGTACAGTAATCGCTCATTATGTCATGGTTCAACCTTCATGGACTCGCTGTTTTGTGGGTTTGCAAAAACTAATAATCTGAATTATTTATCACGGATTCTTCGCTCTACTGAGGGATTTTGCAGTACCGTACAGTGTAAGTATGTTGTTAAACAGATTTATGAGTTTAGAGAATAGTTAAGAAGATTAGAATTGTTTTAAAAGTCTTGGAAAGCTTATAAGAGTGTGGAAGAGTTTATAAAGCCTTAAAATTTATGTAAACATTAAAATAAATGTAATGTTGCTACCTCGCTGATTTTCACTTATCATGGAGCTGTCTAGTGTAACACCGGTGACAACTGAAGGACCCCTGGACGTGTGGTTCTATACTGTGCATACGTACTTCATTAATATATGTGCATATATACCTATGCGCTGTTGACATGTATGCATACATGTGAATGTACCTCAAATGCAATCCAATAGTCTAGACTTGCTTCCCACTCTTTACGACTGCATTTTTCGTCTCTACTTATTCTTCATATCTTTCTGTGTCTGCCTCCAATCTCATGATTTCCTCATTTGTGAAGATTTCTAACCCTTATTTTAATTTTAATGAAATATTTATAGAAGTGTCCTCCTAACAAGCAGGAGTAAATGCAATGACTTCTAAGACAAATACTGAAATCACATCTTCATAGAGCAAGGAAAGTCATCCTCAGCGTTATTTTTCTTCCTGCAGGTAGATTTTCTGCCCATTTCCCTGTATGCTTAAGAGACATAGATAAGTCAGAACCTCCCTCTGAAATTTTGCACGTCTAGGAAGAAAGCTTCAGTGTTATGCATGAATAAATGATCTTCCTGGAGAGAAACACAGATCACTGAATTTCCTGTTCTGAAGATACTGGGTGACTCTGCTGCCACTGTGCTGCTGGGAGACACAGACAGTCGGTAGCTCCCCAGTTTGGCTCTACCAGTGTACCCCACCATATGGAGCTGCTCTCACAAATCCAGTCTTTTCACCGGACTAAACTCTGTTAAATGCCACTTTTCTTGCAGAGTACTGAGCCCCTGGTGAGTTTTTCAGATTTACTTAACCTACCTTCCTGATGCGCCTGTAGCCTTTGATTTCTGTTTCTCCCCTGTAAGAGCAGAAATCCCTCCTGAAATCATTAAGCTGCTCACACTATAGAACCTTGATTTTCAATCTCTAATTTCTTTTCTCAAACTTGTGTTTTTCCTATGCTTCTCTTCAGTTAGCTGGAAAAAGTAATACTCTTACTGTCTCTCCATTCTTATTTTTAAAAGTTTTATTGCTTTTGATATACTGCACTTATATTGTATATTGTGCCTGAATTCAAACCACTATTTACAGTACAGATTGTAGACAAACTGCATTTAAAATAATGAGCACAAAAACATTATGGACCTCAGTTAAGCAACTACACAGGAATAATGTTAAAATACAATGTTTGAATATTGTATTTTCATGTGAGAGTGGGGTCCAGTTTCTCTAAGCTCAGTGTTTGGGATGATGAAGCTAGAAAATCACCAGTTAGAGAACACCCTGGGCAGCAGAGTAATTTACTTTGACCCTGACTAAATATATATGGGTTAGGGCCTGGGGAGATGGCTCAGTAGAGTAAGTGCTACCCTGGCAAGTGCAAGGCTCTGAATTCAATCCCCAGTTCTGCCAAACAAACAAACAAACAAATAAATAAATAAATCTGGGTTAAAATGTATCTGTATTTATTTTGTTAAATTTATTAATGTTTCTGAATAGTTTGTAGGAATGCTATGCATGTTTATATTGACTTTTTAAGTGGCCTGGTAATTTCAGTCAGAAGTCTGTATTGTTTGGCACACCACACCTGCCAGCAAAACCAGTATGGTGGTGTATATTTGTTTTTTTGTTTTTTTTTTGATTTTGCACTTACAGCCCAAATTTATTTTGACTAGTTGAGTTTCCAATGCTAGAAAGGACATTGGGCCAACGTCTTCAAAACTGGAAAATAAATATTTTCTAAAACTATTCATACTTTAATATTTAAAGTTTATCCTTAAAAAAGTTAGCATTTCTTTTCATCTTTTTTTTCCATTTATTTTTATTTTATTAAAATACAAATGTCAATCAGACAGTTTCAAGACACCTTAACCATACAGAGTTGATGAATTAATACATTGCAAACTGTTTTCATAAAGTTTTGGTACTGTACAAGGTGCATACATGAAATTATATTTACAGGTTTTTTTATAGCTGAATTATATCAAAGATTCAATAATTATTTACCTAGTGGATGACCATAGCACTAAAAGCCGACATAATATCCTGTCCAACCACCATTAGTGCAGATCTTGCCTCTCAT
>PVKA01047234.1:0-14445 GCA_004027165.1 Ctenomys sociabilis | reverse complement strand
CTCTGGCTACCTGGCCATAGCATCCTAGACTCTAGGGGAGGTGAAATATGGGTGAAGAAGCCCATTCACATGTTAGCACCTCAATGAGAACTGGGGTGATAGAGTCAAAGTGGCCACCAGAGGCAGAATCCCAACAAATAGAGGTCTCCAGCTTCTGCTCAGTATCTTCAGCTCTGATTATAAAGAGGAAATCAGGATTCCAGTTCAATTGACTCAAAACATGGTTTAAATTACTTCATACTCTCATATGACTCCGTTGGTCATGCTTTGTTTAACATAAATTTGAAAATTAGTTTTTGAGAAAAGAAAAATTAGATTAAAAGATTTCCTAAAGAAAAAAGTATTTTGAAGAGTTTTTCAAATGCAAGTGTGGATCACCTTTGGGTAGGGTAGCCACAAAGGTGCTGGATTGCGGACCTCGAAGGACACAAAGGGTCATCCTGCCAGGAATAGAGCCTCTCAGAAAAGCAAGAAATAGGGCACTTTTCTCTCTCCTTTACAAGTGACTCTAAAAGTCTATCTTTTGCCTCTTAAGGTGATTAATTTAAAAGCCTGTTTCCATCTTAAAGACAAAACGTTTGCCTTTGGATAAAGAAAAAATCATATTTCCTAAGATTTAGGACAATGGGGATATTTTAAAATTTTAAAGATTTTTGGATTCCTGAAAAACAAATATTGATTACTTGCTTTACCTTCCTAAATTTGTTTGGTATAGAAAAGGCTTTGATAGTTTGCAAACAAACATAAATGTTTGGTTGCAATCTAAAGTCTTAAACAGTCACTTGATTTTGACATCCTGGTTAGATAGTGGCAGGCCCGGGGTTGGCCTCCAAAGCAGCAAAAGCTATGCCAACTTCTTCATGTTTGGATCACATCATCCATTAGAGATGTATTGTGCCCCAAGCCTTTCACATCAATTTTTCATGAAATTCAAACTTTATTTGGTAATATTAATGGGCTTCATCCAGATTTTGAGCTAATTTCTCTGGTGTTATCAACTATCATTATCCTTCACATAAGTTAGATAGATCAGATAAGTTTAAGAGAGGCTGGGGCCTGGGAGATGGCTCAGTGCAATAAGTGCTTCCCTGGCAAGTGCAAGGACCTGTGTTCAATCCCCGGTTCCGACAAAAAAAAAAAAAAAAAGGTTAAGAGAGGCTATGTGGCAGCTTTCTCTTCCAAATTTTTCACTGTACAATCAAATTTGGTTTGCAAAAACAAAAGGGGAGTCAATATCTCCTGCTTCATTTGATAATATATATCTTTAATTTTAAAAAATTTTACAAAGGAGGGAAATACAATAGTAGAATGATAATTCAATCAGGTTAAGCAAGAAAAGAAATTAATCTGGAGCAGAAGATATGCTTATGTTTTACCAGACCATGATGTCAGGCAGTACCATGAAGCCATATCTGGAGAAGTTAGCAGTGATGAGCCTAGATTAGATCTAGGGCTGGTTGAAAGAACTGACAAAATGGATCTAAATAGGTGATAGTGTATGTAGAACTAACTGTGCTGAAAGAGCTCTTAAGAGCAAAAAGAATACAAAATATACATATTGATTTTAGATAAAAGATTCTATTCTTCCACTGCTAATTAGTGAACAACAAAATCTGATTAGTCTATAATTATACATTTCTAAACATCTTAATAGAGTTGTTACATTTAAATTTGGTCAAGAATATATCTGAGTGCACTCTGACATTGTAAAGACATTTGTGTATTTTGTGTTTTTGTTTATGTGTTTGTGTGTCATTCTGTGAATAGCAACTCTTCTTATTTGAGCTTTTGGATATAGACTTAGAAGCATACTTCCTCCTAAGATACCAACTGACCTAAGTGATATCAAAATTGGAATACTCACAGGTTCTCTAATTAAATATTCATTAGTGTGGGGAGAAGTTATTAGAAAAACTCTAATTGGTGAATACTGGAGAGGCCATACAAAGTTCTTTAGAAGAAGACCCCAGTAATCTCCATAGGCTCTTGGCAGACATCCCCAATAATTTGGTCTTTATTTAAAAGATAAAGATTTTCAGAAAAAATGAAAATAAGGTTTTCTCTAAAAAAGATGCTTGGGGACTAAGGAGATAGCTCAGTAGAATAAGTGCCTGCCTGGCAAGCGCAGTGTACTCAGTTCAATCCTGCACTACCACATAAAGAAAAAGATGCTCTTGGTGTGAAAGTAAATAAAGAAACAAAGGTTCTCATATGTGTATGATAATTCATTCATGTTAATTTCATCGTGTATTAAATATATTTGTAACTCTAAACACACAGGTCTTCTAAAATGGAAAACTATGATTGCTTATTGTGATAAGGCTTTCTTTCAGATTCAGTCCTCTGCCTTTAACAAAAAGCTGGTGATATATATCCCAATAAAAAATTACAAATTAGATAAAAGCTTCTAGTGTGTTAGATAGGTGATTGGTTAAAAGGGTTGTGTTATGCCAAAATAAAAATTTAAGCATGTCACAAAACATCAAGATTGTCGTGCTGCAAGATACCTATGGTTCTGATTTCTAAATTTCTGTTTAAAATATGTAACTATTATCTGTTAACATAGCAATTTAAATATTAAAATATCTATGCTTGTTAGAAAATAATGCTCAATTTTAGGTTTAAGGTATTTGGCATTCAAATAGTACTATTGAGCATACTGCTGTCATTATCTGTAATGTCATTAAGTTCTTCTGCTGGATATTTTACAACTAAGGTTTAGAGACCAAAATTAGAGGTATAGGTGGAGTAAAAAGATAGCCAATATTTTGTCTCTAGCCCTCTCAGGTCAATGAGGACTCAGGACATGATAGAACCTCAGTTGCAGCATTCTACAACTCAGCTGAGTCTCTGATTTTTTCATCACAGAGATTATGGAACCACAGAGCAAAGTGGTCAATGATGTATAGTGTGCCTAAGGAGGGTCACCTGTAGAGAAAATATCTGAAGCTTTTACAGAAAGCAATTTGATCAAACGATGACTATGACTCATCCAGACGGCTCTCTCTGACAGATGATCTAAGAGATGCTATTCTTGGCTCCAGAGTGAATCCTGAAAGGATTTAACTCATCTTGTAAGATAGTAAAAAGTTAAATGTTTCACTTATACAAGTCTCACCTTAAATTGGACTTAACCATCCAGCAGAAAAGTGTAGCCATGAGATGTGAAAAGTAATTCTGTAATAGCATACTATGTTGTGAAAGGTTCAAATCACTAACAACTTCAGCTGTACTGATGACTCACTATCATTATTGGGCTCCATAGAGTTAAATTGCTGAGTACCAGTATCAAAACTTTTTGGACTGACATCAAGGGTCAAAAGATGTTCTAAAAGGTTCTCAGATCACAGCTTTTTCAATTGCAATGGAATACCCATCATTTACACAACAGAAGAGTAAAGGGAGAGCAACTAGGAGCCACTGAAGCTGGAAATTGATCACGTGAGTGGGGGTAGGATGAGGCCTCGTGAAGATACCAACAAATTCCAACAGGAAAACAAGATGTGTGTTTGTAAGCCAGCAGACAAAAGGAGATCAAAACCATTACCTTTGAAAACCACAAGTTAATGACTTTCACTATAGTTATTGACTGATTGTACTTTAGCTCACTGAAAATTTTTATTTTAATTTAGTACAAGTGAATATTTATAAAGAACATATAAAAACATTTCTCTTGTTTGAAAAATAAAATCTCGTAACAAAATATGGAGTTCAATTGTTAATATGATTTTGAAACAATGATCAAAATGGCCCTCAGAGTGTGAATTAGGATAAAGAATTCTGGCACAAATTTAAAGAAGGAGGGTTAACACTGTATGTGTTTTATTTTGGTTTTGTGCTTTCATTTAAAGATCTATGTTTTCTTTTTAAAGCTCTATTTGAAGACGACTTCAAACTCAAAAAAGATAAATATAAAATAAGGCATGCCTTATTTTAGTAATCTGAGCAACTGCTTTGAAGATAACAATATGCAATAAAGTAGCCATTGTTAGTGTGCTATCTTGGACACCACCTCGCCGCTCCCCACCTTCTCCAGTCTTGTCTTCAACAAAGAATCACTCTCCGTCTACTTCTCTACGATATTCTGCAGAACCAGGACTGAAAGGAATTTGAGCTAGAATTTTGATAACCACTCTGTGAAATAGACTCTTGAATGTACCTCTTCGGAAGTTGAAGTTTCACTGTGCCTCTTTCATGCCTTTTCTTTGGCAGTGTCTTTTTCATACTTTCCAGGCTTTTGCGTGGTCCATGTTCTTACTCTGGAGCAGTTTTGCAGCATTTAACTGAGCTTCTCATTGTATTTACCCAAGTAGAAACGTGAACTACTCTGTGAACAATACTTGAAACTTTAACCACGGCTTTTGTTTTGAATGTCTGTATCATTTTTATTGTGGTTTTTGTCTCCGTAAGTAAACAAAAAAGAAAAATAATAACCAAATGAGAAAAATACCCTAGTACGTTTAAAAGATAAAAGACAAAATTTTATATGCGTCATGAATTAGTTTTAGAATGTATTTGTGTATGGGTTAAAACTGATCAGAATGAAATATGAATACTTGAATTATCTGTTAATGGGGTTTTGTGGGTGATTTTCTTCTTTATACTTTTCATGTTGATACTTAGTGGCTCATGTTTAATATTCATTGCTTTACAGTCATGCAATACATTTTCAAATTAAATGAAAACACAGAACTAAAAAATGTAATTATAGAACCCACACATTGTTTGCCTATATTCACCTAATTCTAGTATTTTACTAAATTTAATTATTTTTCTCTACTCTTTTGAAACACATACACATAAAACATGCATACAGGTTACAATTTTTCTGAGTCATTTGAGAATAAGTTAGATGTATGATGTTTTTTTTTTTTTTTTTTTTTTTGTATTTTAGGGATGGGTCTACAGGGTGTTCAGGGTCTCATTACCAGATTGGACTCATAGTGATTCTCCTGTTTGAAGCCTCCCAAGACCTGGGATTGCAGGTGCACCTCAAGTCTCAATTGCTGTCTCAACATGTCCCATGGGTGGGGCTGGCACAGCAGGCCCAGGAATCAAACCCTGGCCCCTGCACCTGCTTGCTTGCAGGTGCTTTAATTCACTGAGCTATTTCGCCCGCCTTGATGGTTCACTTTTTTCTAAGCCCTCATCATGTTTTTTTTGTGCAGTGTACCAATGCGTTATTAGATAACAGTGACAAAAGTATCAATCACAGAAAAATTAACATTGCTAGCATGTTCAAATTTTTAAATGTAATTTATTATTCATCCCTTAATCTTGCCATATGACCAAATGGTAACCTCTGTAATGCTATCTTTTATTAATGAAACTATTTTTTTGAGCATAGGACACTTTCTAAAGTCAAGAATTGTATTCAGTTGTTATAGCCATTTGGCTATCTTTAATTTGACATATATCCAGACTTTGTCTTTTATATTTATGCCATTGAAGAACAGAGTCCTCTTGCTCACAAGAAATATGTCACTCTCACGAAGTTATGTCTGAAGTTGTACTGAAGATGTGTGCTCTCTGTGAGTTTGAAACTGGACACATTCCTTTTGGCAACACACGTTTCTCTTTACTTTAAAATTATCCTTTCTTTCCAAATGTAATTAGTTGTCAATGGGATGAAATTTAAAGACCATGAAAGCATTGCAGTCTGTAAATGTACCAAAATTTTCCCTAGATAAATGGATTGATTGGTGCTCCAAACCTACTTAATCAAATCTCTAAATGAAGAGAGCAATGTTATGATCTTACAAGTGCCTCATGCCCAGAATGCAACATAGTCTTGTGTATTTAATGTAAACTGCTGACCATTTTTATTGCTGCCCATATAAATGGGTATTTATTCATTTGTCTATTATTGAAATGAATCTATTGATTTTACTTTTTATTTTATTATTATTTTTAAACTTATTAGCAGTACATGTTTGCTCTCCTTCTACGGAAATGATAAATAATTTACCTTCATTCCTCCTTTGGTCCCCTTTCTTTTTCCTTTTATTGCAAGTGTTGCAGATTTGACCTGCCCTTTCCTATTGTTTTTATTCCCTGCTTGTAATAATTTCCCTTTGTCTTATTTTATTTTATTAATATATATACTTGTTATATTCATTATATACATCTGGTGCCAGAAATCAAACTGAGTACCTCATGCTTGGCAGGCAGACGCTGTGCCACTGAGCTATATGTCCTGTCTTATTTTAGCAGTCCCTTATATTTTCATATGTAGAAAGATTGTCCAGACTCACTACCTATTTTACCTTAATCCTAGAATTATCTAATCGCTGAAGGTCCTGCCTTCAAAGCTCTGCTTTTGAGGTAAGTTAGGGGAAGACTGACTCCATTCAGAGAAATGATTTCTAAATGAAGTTATTTGATGATTTTTGCTGTTGAATAAGTATCAGTCCTTTCTCAAATGTACAGCTCACAAACACTCTTTCATTTTCTGTGAATTGTCTGGCCTCTCTTGTTTCCTCTGTTATGTGCAGGTTTTTCAGTTGGATGAAATTTTATGTTTTTCTTTATGCTTCTGTTTCATGCAGAAAGTCTTTGTTTATCTCAATGTGCAAAATCATTTACCCTGTGTTTTCTTGTAGTAATTTCATAGTTTTATAAAAATATTTTGCCCATTTTTGATGGACCTTAGGCTTTCTAACTTTAGTTTTCTCTCAACTACCAACACACAATAGACACATGTAGAGAAAACTAAAAGTAGAGGACCCATTTCACTCAGCAGTTCCCTTTCTTGATAATTTCCCAGAAGAATGAAAAATATCACACCACAGAGGTATATATGCACATTCATATTTTTAACAAGACACTTTGTAATAGTAAAATCATGGAAACAACCCAAATACCCTTCTATGGACAAATGGATAAAAATTTGTGAATATATATATATATATATATATATATATATATATATATATATATATACTTGAAACATGCACTCTGAGAACATACTCTTAAGTGAAATAAGCCAGACACACATGCGCAAATCTTTCATTGTTTCTCTGGTGTGAGAAACTGAAAGTGTAAATAAAGCCCAAATGTATACTAGATGTTATCAAACAGGAAAGCAAAGCTCAAATGGGAAGGGGAACTAGAAAGAAGGTAAGAGGAAAAGGAAGGATGAGGGAAAACAAATTAGAAAACATAAACATGAGGCTTTTATAAATAAGGAGGGGAAGAAAACAGGGAGTTAAAAATAGGGCAGGGGTATTAAGTAAAAATAATTAAGTTTTTCTCATGTACAGGTACCAACTCCCTATGATGAATGAACATCATGTGTTTCTAAAATGTGCCAACAAAATTAATTAATAAAAAATCAATTGATTATTACATAAAGATTTATTTATTCGTTCCATTTATTTCAGTTTGTATAAATTAACTCAAATAGGTAACCCGTGAGTATAAGGCCTGGCCATTACTCTATCTTTTAAATTAAGCTGATTCTATTGCACCTAAGAATTCAACTCTCTTCTGTATCCAATCCCTTTTTCTTTGCTGATTTTTAGTACAATTGATCAAAGAACCCATTCTTCACACTGGGTTCTGTGGAGCAGAAGGCAGAAGACAGTGAGCTCAGAGAAGATCTCAGCAAGCTTTCTCCTGAGTTCAGTTAGCCCACAAACTGGGCTTTTATGTGTTTTATTATGTACTAGAGTTACAAATAAGAGTTATAATAAAAGTACCTTATGCATGGCGTAAGAAGGTATTTGTTTGCTTTGGTCCATGTTGTGCTGAGATGATACATTAAACTAGGGCACAGCAATGACCTTGACTAACTTGGTTGTGCAATAGGTGGGGTGAATCCATCCTGTTGGTATGATGGAGACTTTGTCATGATAAAATGAATGCACTTCCTTGGAGGTTTTAGATGATGTGAAGTTTCATGCCTGAGAAGAATGTGTTATTGCTGGAGTTGTCATCTTTACTACCAAGAGTTGGTCAAAAACCTCAGTGTATTAAAGTACATCAGAATCAACGATGAACAGTACCACATGCTGTATATGGAAATGAGCCTACCAGTGAAATTGCCAAAGCCTAATACTACACTGCCAAATATCACTTAGATAAATATTTAGTAATTGCTACACTTCCCGCTTGTGCCAGGAAGCACACTGTGTTATAGCAAGCTGTTGGCAACAAATGCAAGAAACAGATACCACACCTTCTGCTTACCAAAGACAACCCTACTTAACGATGGTGAATTCCTCCCAACTAGGCAAGTAAAAATGGTGGCTGTGAACGGTGTGATGAGTAGAACCTCTGGTGGTCAGGTAATTGGCTGGCAGCTATTGCTGAAATTACCTTTTGTGCTCTAACAGCAAATTTACCTTTGTTGCCAGAGAAAATACATATCTTTAAAAAATGACACTCTTAGCAGAAGAAACAGCTGGAAAACAATCATCCTCTGTTGTGTATCTGGCAAAACAGTTGAAGTTGGTGTGTCAGATTAGAAGGGTGTGGAATAGAGCAAGGCAGAGTACTGGGAGGTCAAGGCTAAGTGTTTAGCAAGAAGACAGACAGGGACATCTTGGTGTCAGGCTTGATTTGCACAGCAATCACTAAAGCACCTTGTCCTTTTAGGCAGTGAAGACTTACAAATTAAGAGTCTGATAGCTTTGCTCTCTGGAAGGAGAGAAGAATTTGTGGTGCAGAAAGAAGTTCTGGCAACAGTCACTCAAGTTTCCTGGAACATCAAGACCAGGTCAAGAGTTCTAAGTGGCATGAAATGAGAAGCCAGGAGGGTTTTCCTTTTCCTTTCTTACTTTTTATTTCTTTTTAGACCACAAGTCTCAGCAAGCAGAGACTTTCAGTTGAATCATCATCTTTGAAGCAACATAAGAACTTCTTCTAAAGACAACATTTTCATCTAGAAGTTTATGCAGTTACCTATTCATAGTGTTGTGCAAAACCAAGAAAATTATATGTAGTGTAGTCCTTCAAATATTTCACATACCCATAATATGCCCCTAGGAATTCAACTCTAATACCTGAATTATTACCACTGTTTGATAGAACTGCAGAGTGAGTCTGTTCTCAAAGGTCAGCTTTGCTCTAAGAAATTCTGACAAAGGGCACCAAGATGGGCATTTCTGTGCCTTGTGCCCGTGTTGTGAGAATTCATTTTGCTTACTTCTGGAAAACTGGTAAACTTAGGGCAGAGTGAAGGACATGAGCACATCTTCAGAATGCTATAGCCAGGTTTCTTTCTACTTGATATCCATGCAGTATTTGTCTTTCCCAGTTAGACCCTAGGGCTACAAATGGAATGAGGATCTTCGATATAAATACATGTTCAATTGCTATAATAGATGCCTAATATATATTTTAATTAGCCTCTGGGATGTCAAAGGGAAATTCAAAATTTTTGAATTTTTATTTTACAGTATGAGTATAAAACTTGGCTTAAAAATTTCATCCAGGTGGGAGTATGGTGCTTCTTTATATGATAGAGTGGATATATTAAGATCATGCTTTACATGAAATGAATCTAACTTGAAATATCAAAATTATACATACTGAAACAAGTCAATGACCCTTTTTCTTTGTGCAGGATCTCACTGTGCAGCTCAAACTCATCCTCCTGTTTTCAGCTTCCCTAGTGCTGGAATTACAGGCATGTACGACTATGGTCTGTCTCAGTGACAGCACCCCCAGGGGGCAGGGAAGCATGTCATGTGGTGCCAGGGATAGATCCCCGGCCCCTGCACTTGCCCAAGCAGGATCGCAGTCTTCTGAGCTACCTTGCTGGCCCTCAGGACTCACTCTTTCTTAAGATTAAAATCTCTGCAGAATTTTGCAACTTTAATTAAATTTTGTTCAAATTGTTTTGGGGGTTAAAAACCTTTTATCCTTCTTTTAAATGTGTATTTTAAATATGATAAATATAAATTCATATATATATATATATATATAATGTGTGTGTGTGTGTGTGTGTGTGTGTGTGTGTGTGTGAAACTGGCTTTAGTCTTTAGATGTCTGGTCATTGACTAGTACTCATATTAATCTAATTTTCTGACTTTTCCCCAAGTGAGCAAGAAATATATACATATATATATATATATATATATATATATATATATATATATATATATCATGATTGTCGTAAGAGTGGTTTCGTTCCCTTATAAAATTATAATAACATCATAGACACAGTTCTTTAAAATGTATTTGTTACTCTGCTATGAAGTACTCGAATATAGAATGCACCATACATTAATCTCATCTATGCCATGGATTTTATTGCTATCAGGCATCAGAGATTAGTGCAAGCCAGTGATAGCTGGATAGAGTTAGAGCTCCCAGTAATGAACAGTCCACGTCACTACAAGTATCATAAACTGGCCTCCCTTGGCTTCTCCACATTTGTTTCTGTTGATGGCACATATGCATTTGGCTGAGTTAAAGAGCAAAGAAATTAAAGAATAACTCCAGTGTTCTGCCCATTCCACAGAAATTCCAGCTCAGATCGTATCAGGCAAGTGAAATATTACAGTTTTGTTGTTCTTCATTTAACAAGTACCCACCCAACCCCAAAGAAAAACTGTAAACATGCAAAGGCCTAATTTTTTTATCTGGTAAATGAAGAACACTATTCTATAAAGAGAGATAAACCTAAAGAATTACCTAGAGATAGTTGATTCATAAGATATTCCTACAAATGCTGTAGATTACTTAGCCCAAAAGAGAAAGGAACAATGTGTGTTCAAGTCTGCTGTGGATGACAATATAGGCTGCTGTGAGATGCCAGACTCACTCTTAGTACCCAAGGAGATGGTCAGAGTTTCAGTTAAACAGTCCCTCAACAGGAATAGATGAATTTAGGGCATAGGATTAAAGAGTTCTTGGTGTTTCTTATGGAAAGGCAATTCAACCATCCATCAAAATGACTCTTTAAAGAAAAACACATTCACACTATATGTTAGATATTCATATATTCTAGTTTTGTTCTTTTTTACTAAGCAGGCATCAATATATACCTGATATGGTAGAAATTTCAAGTTAGAATTATGATAGAAGCACAGACATGACATGAACAAATTGACTGGTATGATCAAATAATTTCACCTTCACATTTAAAAAAATGTTGCACTAAGTAAAATTGGAATCATAACACCACCATCACTAACTTGGGATGAAATTACAAGGGACATATCTACTGTGCTGTCACCAGATAATTGGTACATTATGGTCATACCATTGAATCATTATGCCGTAATTGCAGACCATTTTACTAACAACACTGTGATTCAATTAAAAATAAAGCACTTTTGATAAATTAATATTGATGATTTATATATGTATGCTTATCCATAATTATGTTGAAACATAATAATTTCTGCCTTACTGAACAGTAACTGTGTTGACTGATTGACTGATTGCAGTATTAAAGATTGAACTCAGAAACTTCACACTGACTTACATCCTGAGCCCTTATTAATTTATCTGTTTATTTGCTTGCTTATTTATTTCCTATTTTGAGGTAGGTTCTTACAAAGTTGCTAGGTTGCCTGAGCTGCTGTTAAACTTTCAGTCTTCCTGTCCCAACCTCTCACAGTATCAAGATTAAGAGGTTGACTTTTTAACATTCATTTCGCTCTCGAAGTGTGCTTATATAAAAAGACATCTTATAATATTTTCCTGAGTATAGGCAGCATTGTGAAATTAATTTTAAATTACATGTCAGATATAGACAAGTTTCTCATGTTTAAATCCAATTGTTTGCATATGCACAGTGGCAGCTACATAAAAAATAAGTAAACTAATGTTGAAAAACATGCTGTAATGAACAATAATGAGAGTCAATATTTCATTTGCAACAGTTCTATCCACATGGCTTACAAAGACACACATTTATTTTTATTTACCACACAAGAGATACTATTCATAAGTTTTGCTTCTGAAGTGGATGCCATGATTTTTGGTGTCAGCCACCTTGTGTGACAGCTCTGAATGAAAATGGACCATCTGTCCTGCCTGGTGAGTCTACCATCTACCACTGACCCTTCTGAGGCACATATGGTTTCGGTTACAAGTGATCCCCAAGCTGCTCAAGTCTCTAAATAGTGTGTGTTGCTTTTCTTTTCTTTTTTTTTGGCTCCTCTTTTTTCACATTATTATGTTTTCTTTGAGAAAAAGACAAGACTTCTCCTAAAGAGACCCCATGAATTTTAACATTTATTTCTATTTCTAAATGGATCTCAACTATTTTTAAGTAGTAAAAAGTACTGGAAGATTTTTTTTTCATTGTATGATCAGACATGTAATTTTGCAATTTTATGAACCACAAATTAAATATCTAATGAAAAGCTTATCCTGAGGGTTAAATCATATTACTATTTTTCTTTTACTATGAAGAATGCATTATTTTAAGGCCATTAAAAATGTTGCGGTTTTGGAAATAACTTCACAAGTCTGAGAAAATTTTAAGATTCAACTGAATAATTTTTACAAGTATATTTTTATTTTTATTTTTTATTGAAGAACAAGTAACAATGAAACAGTTCCACATCAAATCAGTAGAACAGATTCAACAATTTATACATTGCAAATTAATTTCATATTGGCCTTCTGTTACACAAGGTACATACATGACACTCCATGCACAAATACTTTTAGAGCAGATACCTCTGATCAATGAATTAAGAGAATGTAGTTGCATACCCATCTTTGTTTTGTTTCTTTTCAAAAGCTGAATTATAGTATAGTTTAAATAACTAATTCTTTCTACACTGTTATCTTCTCAGTGGTTATCCATAGCACAAGAAGCAGACAGGATATCCTGTCCAAACACCATTAGTGAATATGTATCTTCTCATAGAATTATGCCAAAGCACGGCATATCTACCCTAACTGTACTGTTTATACAAAAACAGAATGGTTCTTCCCCTACATCCCCCCTTTTGTTTAGTCCTGTCAAAGATGGGTGTTCCATTGTCATTCAATTATTGTATGTGCTTGAATTCAGCGAAACATTTCAACACACTCCGGCAGTCCACAATAGTAGTGGATTATCTGAAGAAGTTGTTGACTAGAGCCATCCACAGCTCAGCACATTATTATGGCCCTATTGTATATACCTCATTTTTGTACTTTTCTGCCGGATGGTTAAGACCAAGCTTAAAGCAAGACCTATATAACAAAAATGTAGCTTTTGTATCTGATGAGGTCAGTCAAGTCCCCTCAAGGTTTATTCTGTAACCCTGTAGATCACTCTGTAGATCCTTTGTCAGTGTTAGCCATGTGGATGAGTCACAGCCATTACTTAACCAGCTTGCTCTTTGTGAAAGCCTGAGAGAATGTTTTATCTCCATATGACTATGGGCAGACTATGGATTGTCGATCATTTTCCTCTGTGGCTCCATAATATCCTTGATCAAAAAATTTGAGACACAATTGAGTTCCATGATGTTACACTACAGGTTTTCCTATGTCCTGAATCTTCACTGACCTTGCCTTCTGTTGGCTAGGGCCAAAATGTTGTCTGACCTTGCATCTCTTCCATTTCTACAATTTTTGATCTGCAAACTTAGGATGCTAACCATCCAGAAGAGAAGATGATTATTATCCTTCACTATATGCAGTACAGTTTACCCTATCTGACTAAATTCTTTTTAATTGTAATTTTACCTTTCTATTTGTATTTCTTCTTTTGATTCCTCACACTAGGGAGACTATACGATATTTTGTACATGTGTGTCTGTTTTATTTCACTGATGAGTATATGATCAAGTAGCATGCACTTAAATATAAATGCTTTCAAGTTTATCATTTTTTATAGCTGAGTAATACTCCACTGCATAGAAATGCCACATCTTTTAAAAATCATTCCTCATCTGATGGGCATCTTGGTTGTTTCCAAGATTTGGTTATCACAAATTGTGCTGCTATAAACATAGGTGCACATATATCACTACGATATGATGTTTTCAGTTCCTCTGGGAAAATTCCCAGTAGGGGCATAGCTAGCTTGAATGGGATTTCCAGTTCTACTTTTGTGAGGAGTCTCCACACTGATCTCCACAATGGTTGTACCAGTCTACATTCCCACCAGCAGTGGAGAAGGGTTCCCTTTTCCCCACATCCCCTCCAAAATTTGTTGTTGGTTGATCTCTTTATGATAGCCATTGTTTCTGGAGTGAGATGGTATCTCAGTGTAGTTTTAATTTGCATTTCATAGATGGCTAGTGATGTGGAGCATTTTTTCATATATTTATTTGCTTCCTTAATCTCATTGTCTGAGAAGTGTGTCTCTGATGCCCATTTCTAGATTGGGTCTTTAAATTTGGGGGCCCTAATGTACCTTAGTTCTTTATAAATTCTACAGAGCAGACCTTTGTCTGAGTACTTACTAGTTAAGATTTTTTTCAGAATTTATGGGATGTTTGTTCATGAACTCTACCTATCCCTATGTTTTCAACAGTTCCTTCT
>PVKA01047233.1:0-14431 GCA_004027165.1 Ctenomys sociabilis | reverse complement strand
GTGAGACAGGGTCTCACTATGCAGTTCAGGCTGGCCTTAAGCTCACTTTGTAGCTCAAGCTGGTCTCGAACTCATAACAATCCTCCTGCCTCAGCCTCCGAGTGCTGGGATTATAGGCCTGCGCCACCACGCCCGGCTCCCCTAGACCCTTGCATGTTGCCATTTCTACCTTGCAGCCCGCCAGCCAAGAAATGGAGCATCTGAAACTGTGGACCAATCTTCAACCTCTCCTCCTTAAATTGTGAGTGTTGGGTATTTTGTGGAGTGATAGATTCCCAGTACCTTCTCTAAACTTCCGGTCCAGACCCAGAGTTTGACCCTTGGAAGCTTACAGCCTAGAGTTGTCATGGTAACACTGGTGGGATGAACTCTGATACTGGACCATGTCATGTGGCACCCCCTTGAGACTTAATTAGATAATGGTTGGGCTTCTGCCATAATTTATGAGTAGCATCTGTCTGATACCGCCACAAAATACCTTAGATCAGATAATTTGTGCAGAATGGTCTATAGACCCAGAGGTTGGGAAGCCTGAGGTCAAGCACCAGCTGATTTAATGTCTGGCGAGGGCTCTGTGCTTTGAAGACGGCCCCTTCAGTGATGTCCTCATACGGCAGAGGGGAGCCCACCCTTGCATCCTTTTTTTACAAGGGCATTAACTCCATCTCTGAGGGAACCCCCATGTCTGAGTGACTTTCTTTCTTTTTTTGGGGGGGGGTTCGCTTTTTTCTATTTTTTTGGTGCAGGGTCTCACTATGCATGCAGCCCACATTCATAGTGATCTTCCTGCTTTTTGCCTCCCATGTGCTGGGATTACAGGCGCGAGCCACCACGCCCGGATTGCATCGCCGGCTCAGCGCACGCGAAGGCGGGCCGGCACAGCTTGGGGAACCAAGGATCGAACACTAGTCCCTGAGCTTACCTAAGCAAGCACTTAGTCTGCTGAGCTATACCACCGACCCTTGTCTGAGTGACTTTCTAAACAGCCCCACCTCTTGATCCACCTCACTACCCCTAGGTTTAACTTTAGTAAACTGGAACTCTGGGGCTTTGTCTTACTGGGTCTTTGTCTTGCTTAATTGATAGTTTTTTGTTGTTGTTGTTTTGTCCCCCTTTCCCCCCAACCGAGGATTGAACTCAGGCCCTTGCACTTGCCAGGCAAGCTCTTATTCTACTGAGCCATTTCCCTGCCCCCTGTATCTTGCTTAAATGTCCTCTCATTTTGTATGTTATCCTTTTAGTTTACTCTGGGGTTGATGCTTATAAATTGCTATAACAAGTAGCTTTACTGCTAGTAGTTAGAACCCTTAGGAAATGGTCTGGAACTCACAACAATCCTGCTGCCTCAGCCTCTTGAGTGCTAGGATTATAGGTGTGCACCATCACACCCAGCCTTTGTTTTGTTTTGTTTTGTTTTGTTTTGTTTTGTTTTGTTTTGTTTTGTTTTGCAGAACCAGGGATTGAACTCAGGCCCTTGCGCTTGCCAGGCAAGCACTTATTCTACTGAGCCATCTCCCTAGACCCTCAGCCTTCATATTTTTTAATAACCCTTAGGCAATCTCAGTCTTGGAATATCAGGAAGAACTACTGATTAGAAGAATTACATCACCTTGGCTAAAGCAGTACAGTCAGCAATAACAGTAGCATCAGACGTACCCTAGAAAATGCTGAACTGTGGTAACTGTTAATTCCCCACCGTAAACCATATGAGTTACATCTGTGTCAATAAACAAAATCTAAAACAAGCCAGAAAACTGTATACATATGCCCTCAATATGGCAATTTTATCCTGAAGGGAGAAAAATTAAAGGGCTTCAGGGAGAAACAGAAGAAAAGAAAGAGACGGAGAAGCAAGGCTGAAAGACAAAGGAAGATTTGTGAACTTTGAGAAACTGATGCAGAAGACAGGAGAGAAAGAAAAGGAAATAAAAACTAGAACAGAACAGAACGACTAGAAAACAAGAAACAAACAAAAAAAAAAAAAAAAAAAAACAAGCCGGGTGTGGTGGCGCAGGCCTGTAATCCCAGCACTTGGGAGGCTGAGGCAGGAGGATTGTTGTGAGTTTGAGACCAGCCTGAGCTACAAAGTGAGCTTAAGGCCAGCCTGAACTGCATAGTGAGACCCTGTCTCAAAAAAAAAGACAAAAAAAAAAAGAAAACTAGAAACAAGGTTCACATTCATAAAAACAAAATCAAGAAAAGACAAAACAAAAATTAGAAAAGAGGAAAAAAAAAGAAAATAAGGCTAACAAGTGCACTTCAGGCACGTCTCTGCTGCAGCTGGCAGCCAACGCGGGCAGGCGGAGGGCACGTCCGCGCTGACCGATCTCAGCGAGCCGCGCAGCCCTACACCCGGGGAGTGCATGATCCCAGCGAGCCTGCACCCTCAGTCCCGCTGCAGCTCAGGTGGCTTCTGACTGCCGGGCTGGGACGCAGTTGGTTCAGCTGGCAAGCTCCGCGGACCTCCTGCCGGCTGGAACTGGCCTCCCAGGGCCCGGCGCTGGGAGCCGCTAGACGAGGCAGCTGCAGCTGCTGCGCAGTGGTCCCCTCTGGGACGGCCGGAGCGCGATGGCCTCGCCCTGGGGGATTCTGAACACGAATAATCACCAGCCCCTGCAGCCCACTGCCTACGCTGCTCCGTGCCACTGGTGCGCTTGCCCGCGGAGGTCTCTGCGGTCACCTGCGGTCACCTGTGGTCACCTGTGGTCACCTGTGTTAGGCTCGAGCCTAATTCCCACGCAGTGAGTCTAGGCTGCCACCTCCCACTTCTTCATTTAAGTCTCTGTCTTGGCCCTCCCTATGGGTTCAGTTCTCCCAGATCCTTCCTGGGGACCCACTTCTCCCCTATTTTTTCTCACATTGATTTTTTGTTGTTGTTTTCAAAGACAGAGTTTTGCTGCATACTTTAGGCCAGCTTAGAACACACAGCAATCTTCCTGCCTCAGCCTCCTGAGGTCTGGGGCTACAGTCCTGCATTGTCAGGGATGCAAACCCTCACCCCCTCATCACTGTTTTCTTTTCTTTTTTTTTTTTTTTTGTCGTGTGTGTGTGTGTGTGTGTGTGTGTGTGTGTGTGTTTGAGACAGGATCTCACTATGCAGTTCAGGCTGGCCTTAAGCTCACTTTGTAGCTCAGGCTGGTCTCAAACTCACAACAGTTCTCCTGCCTCAGCCTCCCGAGTGCTGGGATTACAGGCATGCGCCACCCCTCCTGGCCCCCTCATTACTCTTAGCCATGACTCAGTATTATCACACCCAAACAATTCTGCAAACAGAGCACAGCAGGAAGAACAAAAGAAGAGAGAAGAGAATAGATCAGGTGTGGTTGTGCGCACCTGTAATCCCAGCCCTCAGGCTGAGGCAGCAGGATTGTTTGGAGTTTGAGGCCAGCCTGGGCTACAAAGAGAGGTTTAGGCCAGCCTGAACTGCATAGTGAAACCTTTTTTAGTTTTTTGTTTTTTTTTTTTTAAAAAAAAAAAAAAAAAGGCCAGGGAGATGGCTCAGTGGAATGAGCACTTTCCCTGGCAAGCATAAGGACCTGAGTTTGATTCCTGGTTCCATCAAAAAAAAGGGGGGGGGGGCAGAGGGAAGAAGAGAGGGAAAAGGAGAGAGGTAGAAAACAGGCAAGAAAGCAAAGCGCGCAAGTGCAAGCACAGGTGTGGGCAGAGCCTTCCCCTGGTGGGAGAGCAGGACATTTTCCTCACAAGAAACAGGAAGTGAAAACTCTGGGTCACCGCAGCTCACTGCACAGGTGAGATGTCAGTTCTGCTCGTAAAGATGGTGACAGCCGCCCGCCAGGCCACCTGCTCCTCCTGGCCCAGGTGTGGGAGGAAGGGGCTGCTGGAAGCCAATGCGCTTCTGCTTCTCCCTCTGCCAGTCTGTGCCGCCCCCGAGGGCCTCTTCCAGCTCCTGTAGTCCTGACCTCCGCAGTGGACCTGGGGCTCCACTCCTCCGAGCACAAATTCCTGGAGCTCCTTGCTGGAGCTTTTCCAGCACACACAGCCCTTTGTTTATTTTTCATTTTGCTTTCAGTTTCCAGTACTTGGGACTGAACCCAGGACCTTAGCATGAGCTGAATCCCCAGCCCTTCTTATATTTTTTATATATAGTCTTCATACACAGTCGTGCTGAATTGCTAAATTATATAGGCTGGGCTCAAACTTTCAATCTTCCTGATGCCTCAGGTCCCAGGTGTGCACAAGGTGACAAGGTGTTTATTGATTTATTTTTGAAACAAAGCCTCATTATGTAGTCGAGGCTGGCCTTGAACTTGCTTATGTAGCCCAGGCTGGCTTAAACTCATTCTGATCCTCTTGCCTCAGCTTCCTGAGTGCTGGGATATAGATGTGTGCCACCATGTCTGGCTTTAATTTTATTTTTAAATGATAAGCAATACTGAGAGGCTGAGGCAGAAGAATCTTTGTGAGTTCAAGTCCATCCTGGGCTACAAAGTGAGCTCAAGGTCAGCCAGAACTACACAGTGAGACCCTGTCTCAAAAAGACAAAAAAATTACATATACTTACAGGGTACAATGGGAGATATATATATATAGATATATAGATATATAGATATATAGATATATATCTATATATATATATATATATATATATATATATATATATAATGAAATAGTTAAGCAATAAATCCATTACCTCACATAGTTTTGATGGTGAATACATTTAAAAGCAACTCTTTTATAAATCTAGATCTTTAAGAATAGAATCGCTGCTCCCTTTCTGGACAGCTGATATGAGGCTTCTGTGGGTCTTTTTCAGGTTAGGATAGTGTGAAGTCACAAGCTTTTACAGTTCAAAGGGTCTTTGAAGACCAGTTGAGAATCCAGGCCTTGCTCTGTGGCTCCTGATGCGGCTTCTGTCTCTGTCACCTGTCCCTGGGGAGCACAGCTGCAATACAGCCCTAAATGGGTTCCTCAAAAGAGGTTAGTTCTCTGAAAATCTGCTGCAAGGCTCATCCGGCCCAAATACCTCCAGCCTCTTCATGAACATGTCCTGTGGACACTGGAGTACTCCGAAGAATGCAGGGCTCAGGGGCTCCCTGAGGTCACCCAGGTGGTCCATGGTAGGACCTGGGCCAGTACTGCTGGGATCTTTCTATTGCTCCCTCTTCAAAATAATTCTGACCGAAAGTCACTCCAAAACACTGTTCGTACACCTTCCAATGGGAGGATTTGGTCATCTTCTACAACAACACAAAGGTCAGCCAAAATTTGTTAAATCTGCAATGAAATGAACAAGCCAGATGGCACACACCTGTCATCCCAGCACTCAGGAGGCTGAGGCAGAAGAATTGCCACAAGTTCACAGTCAGCCTGGATTGCATAGGGAGTTCAAGTCTAGCCTGAACTACAGAGTGGGACCATGTCTCAAAAAAAAAAAAAAAAAAAAAAAAAGAATGAAACTGAAGTGGGGGAGACATCTGGGTGGACTAAGTGCCTAAAGGACCCAGGGTTTGATCCCCAGTACCACACGCCATGGTATGATGGCACATGCCTGTAGTCCCAGCACTGAGGAGGCTGAGACAGGAGGATCACTGAGTCTAAGCTGCTTGGCAAGACCCGCGCTAAATAAACAAATAGATAAATTTGAAGAATAGGGTGGAATTAATATTTATGCTTTATCTTAATCTAATATAACCCAAATTGTATGTCAATGTGTTACAGATATAAGTTCTCTATGGTGAATGAGTTTGGTATGTATATCTTAAATATACCAGTACAATCAGAGTTTTAAAACATGTAATAGAGAAGAAAAACCACCAAATGAGCTTGTTTTTTCTCTCTCTACTACACTATCTTTGTTTTTTGAGGGGGGTTTTATTGTTATTATGTTTTAATGTATTTGGTGCAGGTCTCACTATGCAACTCAGACTCATGTCCCACGGTGTGTAACTCCGTTTCATCCTCCCCAGCACTGAGATTACAGGCACGCACCACCATCCGTTCTTGGTGGCTGGCTCGCCTTGCCCTCACCAGGCATGCACGTAGACCACTCAGGTGTCTCCACGGCCCTCTGCCCTATTTTTGAAAGCCTCATGTACTTCACACTGGCATCAGCTCTGGATCTGCACTAGCCATGTGTCCGTGCTCCCCAGCGGCGATGACGCTAAGACACAGCGGCCTGAGCCATCCCAGTGGGGAGCATGTGCTCCTCCTAACAGCCTCTCCTCCCCTTCCAGATCTGCCCCAAAGCCCTCAGGAATCACTGGCGCGTACTTGTCCCCCGCAGCCCAGCTCTACACTCAGAAGCCACTGTGCCTTTGCTGACCCCTGACCCTAGCCAGGGCGTCCCTTGCTCTAACCCAACCCAAAGCCAGGGCCCAGGCGGGCAGGTGCCCGTAAAGCAGCCGACCCTGCATCACTTCCCTGGCCCACCCTACACATGCCACATTGTGTGAGGCCCCAGGCTCCATGCCTGTATTTAGACAGCAAAACCCTACAGGAATGATCAAGAGCCCTCGACAGCTCTGCCTCTGGACTTCCAACAGCTTCCCTTCAGACCCTATTCCGAGATGAGAATTTGGCCTTTACCCCCTGAAGAATCCTGACATAGGGCCGGGGAGATGGCTCAGTGGAATAAGCGTTTCCCTGGTAAGAGCAAGGGCCTCAGTTCAATCCTGGGTTCTGCAAATAAAAAAAAAAAAAGAATCCTGACATATACTCCAGAATCCATATCCTAATAAATGACTCTTGCTGTCTGGCATGGAGGTGCATGCCTGTAATCCCTGCAATTCAGGAGGCTGAAGCAGGAGGACCCCGAGTTTCATGCCAGGACTCTGTAGCAAGATCTTATTCCTCACCCACCCCTCAAAGAGATGATTCCATCTCTTTGCTAACCATGCAGAGACTGCAGGCTGGGAGCCAAAGGCCACAGCAGTGATTAAGCGGGTGGGACAAGATCATGATTAGATTGCATTACAGGAAGCGAAGTGCGCTGGGGGTGGTTGGTTTGGAAGATGAAGCAAGCGGGCAAAAGATGAGAGCAAGGCCGCACCCAGGTCACCAGGCCCCAGGCAGAGCTCGGTGCCATCCTGGGCCACAGGGTGTAGAGGAACAGGAAGGGACTGGGCACGAGCTAACGCCCTGCTGCGCCTGGTCACTCCCTTTGTGGGGCCTTTGGGAGGGGTGTGTGCCGGCCAGCGGGAGGAAGTCGCCACCCGGCTGGAAGGAATCTGCCACCCGCTTCCAGCTGAAACATCAGATAGGGCCCAGTCCTCTCCTGGGACAGTGGGCAGCCCGCGTGGCTAAAGGGTTTTTTTTCTCTCTCTCTTTTTTCTTTTTAGGGATTGTATGAAAGAACATGATGTCTAAGGCTCTGAAAGGGGAAACAGTGAGGGAGGGAGTCCATTGTGCAGGTTATCTCTGTTATTTTAGAATGTTAAAAAAAAAAATTGATGTGGTGGGCTGGGACCACAGATCAGGCCGGCCCAGTGCAAAATCATTGCTTTTATCCTTTTTCTTTGCATTTTGCATTTTGGCAGCTTTCCCTCGGTGTTTTCTGCCATTCTGCACCACACTGCCTGCCTAGGAAAGAGGATGGCAGGACACACAATCCACCAAGAGCTGCGCAGAAAGTAAAGATAAAAAGGATCTCAAACTCTCGAGACAATAAGGAACATCAGGATAGCCAGTACAGCCATACTTACAAGCACCTCTCTCTCTCTCTCTCTCTCTCTCTCTCTCTCTCTCTCTCTCTCTCTCTCTCTCTCTGATACAGAGTGTCACTGTGCAGCCCAGGCTGGCTTTGAGCCCCTAGAGACCCTCTGTCCCTGCAGGCCCCCTACCCTACCCCTAGCCGCAGGTTGGAGACCCTGACAGTCACTAACCTAGTACAAGGGACCTGTCGTGCAGCTGTACAGAGCCCAGTTTTTGGAGGACTCCTGGTTTCTCAGGATTTTTTTCCCCAAGGCCCTCTGTGCACTTTTTCAGTACCCAAATCAGCATGAGCCCTGTGCACTTTGGATGGAACGCACTGGAGCTCAGGGTGAAGGCTGGCACTGTTCCCTGAGCCGAATTCCTGCTCCCTTGGTGTTGTTTGGGCTGGGCTGACCTTGTGAACTGCATTTCTTTTCAGATGGGTGTATTTTTCCTTATTGCAAATTTCCTTCAATTCATCTGCAGACAGAGATTCTGGCCCGTTAGCCAGGAGCTGTGACCCTGGTTTGGACTACTCGTGGGCTCACCTTTCCAAAACTGCTTCTTGCTTTTTTAAATTTTTTTCTTTCTGCTTGGCACTGCCCACTTTCCCCAGAGAATGCCAGCTTAACTTTCTGTCACCACTCTCTGTTTTTGTCTCCTGGAAATGGCTACCTTGGGGTCCTTTGCATTTTTCTCCTGTAGGAAAATCTAGGCTCCATCATTATTATTATTATTATTATTATTATTATTATTATTTAGTGCAGGGTCTCACTACTAGATCAGATTTGTAGTGACTCTCCTGTTTTCAGCTTCCCACTACTGGGATCACAAGCATGCGATCCCACGCCCAGTTTCTATCGCTGTCTCGGCTGTCTCAGCATGTGCTGGGGGCAGGCCAGGGATCGAACCTCTGACCCCTGCGTCTGCCTAAGCATGCGCTTTATTTTTTTTATTTTTATTTTTTTGTCTTTTCGAGACAGGATCTCACTATGCCGTTCAGGCTGGCCTCAAGCTCACTTTGTAGCTCAGGCTGGTATCAAACTCACAACAATCCTCCTGCCTCAGCCTCCCGAGTGCTGGGATTACAGGCCTGAGCCACCACACCCGGCTTTTTTATTTTTATTTTTTTGAAGCATGCGCTCTAATCCGCTCAGCTCTCTGGCTGGCCCTTAAGCTCCTTTAATAAGCAAGTTGACAAAGTCGCCCTGCATTCTTGCTTTGAGCACGAGTTCACTTGGACACAGCCCCTGTGTACTATGCTATTCGTTCCCATCCAGGACTGCTGGCTACAACGGATGACTCAAGAAAGTCGCACCAGAAACCTCTGCTTTGGATTTTCCTGCCCACACATGTTGATTTTACTTGTCTTTCAGTACTCTGTCTTCTCCCAGGAAGAATCTAAGGTGCAACAGCTGTAGTGAGATAAAATTAGCATGAAATGAGAGGCTGGTAGCACAGGGAAGGAGAAGGCGTAGAAGATGCAAGTCCAGGACTTTTCTGAGAAAGGGATGGAAAGTGTCAAGAGGCTCCTGGTCATCACCTTGGAGAGAGGAATAAGACAAGTTAAAAAAATTCCTGCAGCGGCTGCATAGGGGCATCTTGATTTATAATTGTGGCGTTTATACGGGTCCTGTCAGGGACTCTTGAGGAGCAGTGTCTGGCTGGCTTATGTCTAGATGTCCCCGGAAGCCTCATCTACCCAAAGACAGGGCTCGTGGAATGTGATTGGGTGACACGGGGCTGACTTCCGGTGAGGAGGCGGGACCTGTCGGAGGGGGCGTGTCCTTAGAGGTGTGGCCTGGTGGGGTTTATCTCCCCACCCAGTCTTCTCTTCTCGGCCCTCTGCTTCCTGTTCGCCATGAGGTAGTAGCTTTTCCTCCACCGTGGCCCCTGACCTGCCTGCCACCCTGCCTTGGAGGCGGCTGTTAACCTAAAGCCAAAAATAAAGCTCTCCTCAAGTTCAAGGAACATATTGTGCCCAGCTATGAGAAAGTGACTAAAGCAATGTCCTCAGAGGGTCCTAAAAGCATAGAGAAGATGTTAGGGCTCCTCCCTCTGATGCCTAAACTCTGGAGCCCTGAGGCTCTCTGTGCCAAATGCCATTCTGGAGCAAAGGTGCTAGCCAATCCGTGATTGCGGGCTATGGAAGCCAGAGAACCTGTCTCCCTCTCTCTCTCTCTCTCTTGGTTTCTTGTCATTTGCTTCATTTTTGGTTTTGGTTTTGGTTTTTGGTTTTTCTGAGACAGGGTCTCGCTCTGCAGTTCAGGCTGACCTAAACTCACCACATAGCCCAGGCTGTCCTTGGACTCACAGTGATCCTCCTGCCTCAGTGTCCTCAGTGCTGGGATTACAGGTGTGCGCCACCATGCCCGGCTACTATGTCTTTATTGAACTCAGTCATCTGAACTCCTCAAGCACCTGCCAAACATCGTCCCTTTTCAATTCTTTGCCCCTCGCCCCCAAGAAGAATGGGAAAGAGAAGCACAGAGTGTTGAGAAGGCAGAGGGACAGAACCAGGACAGGATAGGAAAGGAACAGGTGGGCTGGGGACCCAGAGGTCTCTCAGAGAGTGCCCCTGCCTGTCCTATCCCAGCATTCTTATTACTTTTCAGCTTCTTTTTCAGACAAATAGACTTAATTTTGCAGTGCAGTTTTAGGTACTTTTACTAAGGTAAAATTGAACAGAAGGTACAGAGATACCCCTATTCCCATCCTATCCTCTGTTAGAGCTCAGGAGCCCACATCAGTGTATCAGGGTCACCCAACTCCACGTCTTGGGCTTGCTTATCCTATGGCATAGCAACTGTGACAACCTGTGTCCATCACCCAGAATAGCTTATCTTCCAGTGCTCTTGGGCACCGAGTCCCCTCCTTCCAACCTGTCCCTGTGGATTGAGCATGGCAGGAGTGGAATATTGAACATTAGATTTGCTCTATTCATTATTCAATTTTGCAACATATATGTAGCACTAAAGCCTGATTTAGTTCATTCCAGTCATGATCTATCTGTTTAAGTATCAGGAGATGGAAAAATTAAATGTTTCCAACTAGAGAAAAGACAAAACTGCAGAGAATATAGCTCAATGGTATACCACCTGCTGGCAAGCATGAGGTCATGAGTTCAATTCTCAGTACCAAAAAAAAAAAATAGTTCAGCTATCCCGGAGTAGTGGCACATGCTGTAATCCAAACACTTTGGGAGGCTGGAGCAGGCAGATCAAAAATTCAGGACCACCCTGGACAATAGTGCTTGTAATCTCATTGGTTTCGCCTTATTTAGTGAAACCTTGTCTCAAAAAAAAAAAAAAAATTAAAAACAGAAGTGCAAGGCCGGGGAGGTGGCTCAGCGGAATAAGTGCTTCCCTGGCAAGTGCAAGGGCCTTGAATTCAATCTCCAGTTCCACTCAAAATAAAAAAAAAAAAAAAAAAAAAAAAAAAGAAGTGCTAGCGATGTAGTTCAGCAGTTACTGGGTTCAATTCCCAGTACCAGAAAAGAAAAAGGTCAGTTCAGCAGGATAACTTCATACTGATACAGGGAGAAAAACTGATCTCAGCTGGGTGACCTCCAAACAATACAAGGAACCTCCCGACCTGACCTGGACAAGTTCGTGTTCTCTAAAACTGAAGAATGAATTTTAGGAACAAAGGGAGGTTATGAGCAGAATATATTTATTGAGAGAAAGAAAGCTCCTGTCCGAGAGAGGGACAGGAGGGGGGTCCCCAGTGGGTAGTTCCTTAAGAAGTTGTCTCTTACAGGGACTTTTACAGAGGAAAACCATGTGGTGAGGCAGGTCTAAGGAAGGTGGTGGAGAAAACATGGGGACTCGCTTAGTTGGTCATGAGTTCAGACAAAACTATGAGATTACAAGCGCCATTGCTGAGGTAATGTTGATTAAATCCAAGACCAAATTGGGAAACAAGTCAAGTAGCAGGCGGGCATGAATATGGGACAGAGTCTCTTCCTGTTGGGGTTAGGGGGTGACTCAATAGGGCTCTTTCAAAGTCATTGATACCTATTTAGAATATCAATCCCTTGGCCAGGGAGATGGCTCAGTGGAATAAGCGCTTCCCTGGCAAGCACAAGGACCTGAGTTCAATCCCCAGTTCCACCAAAAAAAAAAAAAAAAAAAAAAAAAAAAAATATATATATATATATATATATATATATATATATATATATATCAATCTCTGATGCCCCTCCCTAGGGAAGTGTGTAGCTGTGTTTCCTCTTTTTGTCTTGGTCTTGAGGTGTGGTCTATACTGGCATATCTGTCTCTTCCCAGTTGTAAGATCATCTTGTCTTCCACCTTGTCTCTTTGAGAGCCTGGCCCTGTCTGACTGCCTATAATATTTCTATTTAACTTGGCTGCCTGCAACAATATCAGTGAAACTCAGAGCTTATGGCCATTATTTCCTTGATAATTCAGATATATGATGTTCTTGTTCCCAGTCACAAAGAAATCAGTATGTCCTGAGCACGTGATCGCCCTGATCCTCCCAGGAAATATAGGAGTGCTCAGGATCCAAGAAAATGGGCTCAAGTGTTTCTACAACTCAAGCGAGGGTGGCAGAGGCCAGAGAGAAGTTCAGAAAGGTAGGGAAAACTTCAGAATGCGGAATTGAAAATCTCTCAGAAGAACCAGTAAGAACTTTTCCTGAGCCACCAACCTGCACAGATCATCACCAATAGGGATCTACACTGTCCCCCCCAAACAAAGGAGAAAGGAAAAAATCACTTTTTCTAACTCCTTTTTAGATTTACTACTAATTAGACCTGTAGCCAGATCCTCTGGCATCTAGATTCAAGACAAATGCTCCTATGTAGACCAATGTTCACTAGAAACTTTAAGTTAAAAAACAGAGAGAATTATTAGCCAAATGTAGTGGCTCATGCCTGTAATCCCAGTACTCAAGAGGATGAGGTCATCCCTCGCTGGAGGGTCACTATGCTCAAGGCCAGCCTGAGCTCCACAGTGAGTTCCAGTTCAGCCCAGACTGATAGGTTTTAGAAGCAGCAGCAATGGTGGCAGCAGTGGCAGCGTGGCACAGAAGTAGAAATAGGGGGAGGGAAAGCCTTTATTAACTCTAAACACACAGAGAGGACCAAGGAAAGGGAGGTAGGCAGATCCTCTGACCTGAGCCAGGAAGCCAGAGACTTTATGGACTCTTGCCAGGGGTGGAGTTTGAGGGGCAAGTTCAGCGACACACAAGGAGCTCATTGGAGGCTCCCTTGTGTGGACAGGAAAGGTAGAGGAAGTTGTACCCAGGGCTGGAGTGGGGAAGAAAGAGGAAGTGGTCATTGGGAAAATAAACTGTTGTTTTAAGGGCTTCAGCCATCTCAGAGGACCACCATAATAATGCAGCAATTCTTACTATGGCCATAACCTATCACAGATTATGTACCAAGACCCTGTCTCAAAAAACAAACAGGAGAAAGAGAAGTGTTACTAAGTTTACAAGTTAAAAAATTTAGGGGCTGGGGAGATAGCTTGGTAGAATAAGCACCTGCCTGGCAAGCACAGGGTCCTGAGTTCAAACCCTGGTACTGAAAAAAAAAATTAGGACTTCTGCTACTAAAACTAGCATGGCCCCTTGATGTTTGTCTAATGAATCCCTTGGAGGAAAAAGGATTCTATCCCTCAGCTAAGGGGAACCAAGGCCTCTGCAGCCTTAGGTAAACCTAAATCACTAAGCTCTTCCACATAGAGAAATTCAAAGCAGAGGAGTATTTCTTGGCATTCTTGCTAACAGCACAGTATGTCACAGGGGGATGAAAACATGTGCCCTTTATCTTTGCCTTTAAAGGGTCAGTGAGGAAGCATTTGGCAGCACTGTGATTTTCCATCTGATCCCTAAAAAATATTCACCCTCATTGTGCATCCCATGTGCCACAAACAAAGACAGTTCTTGCCTTTTCCCTGTGCTAAGCATGGGAGATAAAAAGAAAACAGAAACTAGGTGTTTTCATTCACACCTGCAATTGCAGTGCTTGGGAGGCTGAAGCAGGAGGATCTCCGTGAGTTCAAGGCCAACTTGGGCTTCATAGTGAGATCCTGTCTCAGAAAAAAAAAAAAGAAAGAAAGAAAAAGGAGGAAGAAGGAGAAGGAGAAGGGAGGGAGGGAGGGAGAATGAGAAGAAGAAGACTTACAGACAGAAAACAGAATTAGTAAAGGCTAAGAAAGAAGAGTGATGCATTACCAGAACAGGGCTGGTAATGTTTGCAGCTGGAGACTGATGTGTACACAGAGGGCACCTGAAGGCAGGAAGACCCCAGGGATGTGCTGCTGCTCATTTAGGCAAAATGAAAGCTGGCTTTGATCCTTCAGTCTGTGTTAGTGTTTTTGAAAGAGAGCAGGAGACATCCTGAAAAGGGAAGAAGGAAGGAAAAACAACACAAAGGTTTAGCACCTCTTGGGTGCCACGCATTAGGGTAGACCCTGCATGTGTTTTCATCAAATCCATGCAGTCCAGGCTGGCTTTGAACTCACTATGCAACCCAGGCTGGCTTCAAACTGCAGAGATCCTCCTGCCTAGCTTCCCGAGTGCTGGGATTACAGGCATGCTCCACGACTCCCACTTAGAACCGGGGATTGAACTCAGGCCCTTGCACTTGCCAGGGAAGCACTTATTCCACTGAGCCATCTCCCCAGCCCCTTCACTTAGTTTCTTTGAAATCAAGTGTTCTAAAAAAAAAAAACAAGTCATAGGAGAATGAAAATAGCATTGGACAAGCCGGGCGTGGTGGCGCAGGCCTGTAATCCCAGCACTTGGGAGGCTG
>PVKA01047232.1:0-14438 GCA_004027165.1 Ctenomys sociabilis | reverse complement strand
TGTTCAGGGTCTCACTACTAGATTGGACTCAGAGTGATCCACCTGTTTACAGCCTCCCAAGAGCTGGGACTACAGGTGTGCACCACCACGCCCAGTCTCAATTGCCCTCTCAGCAAGTCCCAGGGGTGGGGCCTGCACATGCCTGGGGATGAACCCTTGTCCCTGTGCCTGCTTGAAGATACTTTGATTTGCTGAGCTATTTGGCTGGTCCCTGAGTTGCTAAATTTCTCAGGGTTAGTTTGACTTTGTGATCCTCCTGCCTCAGCATCCCAGAGTGCTTAGATTACAGGCATGTACTAACACACCTGCCTTCTATGCTATTCTATATGCTTTTCATTATTAGTAAGCACTAAGAAAAATATATAAAAACACTAGGTAAAAAATTTAAGCATAAGTATGCATTCTGTTCTTTAAAGACCATGATACACAATGTATTAGCTAGTCATTTTTTCAATTATTTTGTTATTAAATTTGGCTTTATTTTTCATAAAATTAAGGAGGATATTTTTACTATTTTCTTTATTAATATCTGCTTGTATTACATATTTTAAAAGATAAATTAGAAAGCACCTGGAAGAAATTTAAAGTGAAATAAAAACATTTTGAGATAGGTGAAAAAAAATATGCATTCTATCCTGCATGCTGTTATCACATTAGGGTGGGAATGCCCTGTCCAGCTTCACAGATGAACAAGACAAAAATCACTACTGGTTCAAGGTCGTGTAGCTATTAACTGTTGTAGGGGATCCATGCCCATATATGGTTTGTCTAAGCAGTGGATTTAAACCCAGATTTACCCAACGTAAGGCTGGAATTCCTTCTGTGAATTTCCTAAATAATGAGTTCATATAGCTTTAGCTTGATTGATTGTATTAGAACCAACTAGGCAGCATGATTTCATCACAGAGCACATAGAAAAGTAGTTAAAGGGGCCACTTCACCAGACTGTTCAGAAGACAGATTTGCTCCACAGGAAAGTTCAGAGTTCCAGCATTTAAAGAACCATAGGAAAGAGGTCTTTCTTTTCAAGGAAGAATCTAAATTTGGGACAAATGTTGCTATAGGGCGGGGTTTCCTGAATTCATCTCATTATATGTCTTATGATGCTTGTTTTAAAACTATAGATAGTTAGACCCCCTCCAAGAATATAATTCAGTTGGCTTTGTGGGTGGAACCTAGAAATCTGTGTTTTATCAACTCTTTCACCTCCAGTCAAGGGTTGTTTTGTGATCAGAAAGTTTAGGAAACATAGCTTGAAAACAATGGCTCAATACTGTGAACTGTTAGAGAGCCAGAGATACATGTTTAAAAAATAGTTTTATTGGGATATAATTCATCTATCATGCAGTTCACCTATTTAAAGTGCACAGTCTAAAAGTTCTTAGCATGATCACCCTTGTGCAAACATTGCCACAGTTGGTTTTAGAGCATTATCACATAAAGAACTCCATAACAATTAGTGGTCTTTTTGCCTTTCTCTCAACTCCTCTCTCTTCTCCTGGACCCTGGCAGTCACTTACCTCCAGCCTATTTTGTTTTTTTTTTTCCTTCTGAACCTATTGTGTTTTTGTAATTATATATTGGCAACTTTCCTCTTTCCTGCCACTGAAGTCTCTGGTAACCACCATTCTGCTTTCTACTTGTACGTGATTAACTTTTAGATTCTACACATGAGTGAGATAGTGCAGTATTTATTTACAGTATTTATCTTTCTATGTTTGGTTTATTTCACCTAACAGTATTTTCCAGGTTCATCTGTGTTGTTGTAAGTAAGGTTGTTTATTTCTGTATAGCTGAATAGGATTTCTTTGTGCATATATGTATCACATTTTAAACACTTAATCACACTTATTTGTAAGTGAACAGTTGATTCTGTATCTGGCTGGTTATGAGCAGTGATGCTGTCTTATTTCCTTTGGATATATACACAGCAGTGAAACTGAAATAGTATGGGTTTTCTACTTTTAGCTTTTGGTTTAGTATTATGGACTGAATTAGCATCTTTACACTGACCTATTTCCCCAGCCTTTAGTTTTTACTTTAGGACAAGATCTTGCTAAGTTCCTCAGGCCAGGCTAGAACTTGGAATCCCCTTGGCTCAGGCTCCTTACATAACTGAGATTATGTGCATGCACCATTGTGTCTTGACCACTTGAGGAGAACCATCATACTAATTTTTATAACAGCTGCACTGATTTATATTCCCATGAAGAGTGAACAGAGGTTTCCTTTTCTTCACATCCTCACCAGTGCTTGCTGACTTTTCTTGTTTTCATAATAGTAAATATAATATTTGAACACAGCAAATGATGTCTCTTCATGGTCCAATTTTCATTTCCCTGATGATTAGTAGTGTTGAGCAATTTTTCATGTGCTTGGTAACCATTTGCATGTCTTCTTTTGAGAAATGTCTGTACATACCCCTTCTCCCCATTTTAAATAGAATTGTTGTCTTCCTATAAAATTCAGTTCCTTGTGTATTTGGGATATTAGCTCCCTATTTGATGTGCAGTTTAGAAATTATTTTCTCATTCTATACATTCCTGTTCTACAGGTTGTCTTTTCATTTTGTTGATAGCTTCTTTTGCTGTGCAAAGATATTAGTTTTCATGTTTGTCTATTTTTGATACTGTTGCTTTGGCTTTTGAGATCATATCCAAAGATTTGTTACCCAGACCAATACCATGAAGCAATTTTTCTATGTTTTCTTATTGGAGTTTCATAGTTTCAGGTGTTTTGTGCAAGTATGTGAGTTGATTTTTATATGTGGTGGGAGAAAAATGTCTTATATCACTCTTATACATGTGATAAGTTTTCAATTAGTGCATATTTGTGAGGTAGAAAGAATGCATCTGTCATGGAGAATTGGGGTATATGCATATCACATCTTACGCATCTTTTTCCCTTCTGCTTTCCCTTCCACTTCCTTTCCATCTTTCTATTCCTAGATCCTCATTCCACCTCTGCAAAAATCTTTTTTTTTTTTTTTTTTTTTTTTTGAGATAGGATACCACTATGTAGTCCAGGCTGTAATCCAGGTTAGCCTCAAACTCACAGAAACCTGCCTCACCCTGAGTGCTGGGCTTACCCAACTCAAAATCTACTTTTCCATTTCCTATCATCAAGCTTTTATTTTTTCTTTTAAAATAATTTGTATTTTGGGTTCCTTATATGAGGAACTGAAATGTAAGAGAAATCATGCAGTATTTAACCTTCTGTATCTGATTATTTAATTAACATATTTTTTAAAATTTTATTAAGAAACAAATAGCAATGAGACAGTTTCAAAACAGATTAGTAGGACAGTTACAATTATTAATACATTGCATATTGTTGACTTTGTAGTGGTTATTCATAGTACAAGATGCAGACATGATATCCTGTCCAAACACTATTAGTACAAATCTTTCTTTTCATTGAATTAAGAGAAAGTAGCTGTATATCTATCCTAACTATTTTGTGTATACAGATACAAAATGGTGCTTAATTAGTGTATTTTTTGAGATAGGGTTTTCCTATGTAATTCAAGTTAGTTTCGAACTCATTCTGTATCCTAGGCTGGCCTCGGACTTGTGGCAATCATCCTGCCTCAGCGTCCTGAGGGCTGAGGTGACAGGAATGTGCCACATGCCTGGCCTGTGTCTAACTTATTTCATTTGCATTATGGTTTCAATGTGCATCCATTTGCCTACATCACTGGTGTTTTATATTTTTCATTGCAGAGGTCTTTCACTTCCTTGGTTAAATTTATTGCTACCTTATTAATATCATTATTATTTTAAAGAATAAAAAATGGTAAAAAACAACATTAGAAATGACACAAAATTTCACTAAAAAGTAACAGGAATTCAATAATGGTTTCTGTCCTGAATGATGTTATCTTCAAATTAGTTGTTTAGGCTACCAGATAAAAACACCCAAAACAAAACAAAACAAAACAAAACAACCACAGAAAAGTTGTATGAAATGTTAAAATAATAATAATAATAAAAATCTGAAGAATTAACTGCTCATTTCAAAAGACCAGCAGAAATGGGCAGTACAATTATCCAAATTATTCTGCCTGTACATAAATACATCTTTTTCACTTCTTTTTTTTCTCTCTCTTCCTCATTCCAGTTTCCCTTCCCATTGAACAAATTCTTTCTCCTTCACAGTATCTATTATGCCTTTCAGATTTTATTTACTCTTTCAGGTTCTCACACTAGTGACACAGTATTTTATTTTTGTCATAAAAGGAATTGTTTTACTGGTTTGTTTTTAAAATAGTTCACTATTAACATGTAGGTGTATTACTGATTTTTCCATATTGACTTTGGATCATTGCTGAATTTTTTTTTTTTTTTTTTAATGTGTTTAGTACAGGGTCTACAGTGTCTCACTGTACAGATTAGACTCGTAGTGATTCTCCTGTTTTCAGTCTCCCAAACTCTGGGATTATAGGTGCGTGCTAACAGGCCAGTCTCAGTCACTTTCTCAGAACACCCTGGAGGCAGGGCCAGCGTGGTATGGGGGTTGAACCCCGGTCCCCTAGCACTTGCCTAAGTAGGTGCTTTAGTCTGCTGAGCTATCTGCCTAACTCTAATTGAATTTATTATTTTTAACATTTTTAATGGAGTCTTCAGAATTTTCTGTATAGAAATACACAGAAAAAAAACAGCATTAACCCTCTCCTCTACAGTTTGAATGATTTTCATTATTATTATTTTTTCTGAGTAATTTCTCTGGTTAGGACTTCTGTATTATGCTGAGTAAGAGTTGCAAAAATGGGTATTTTTGTCTTATTCCACATCTCAGATGAAAAGATTTCAACTAATTCCCTTTAGTATGATGTTAGTCATGAGATTTTCATATGTGGCCCTTGTGTTAGAGGTATATTCTTTCTATACCCAATTTGTTGCAAGTTTCTATTATGAAGAACAGGTGATTTTGTCAAATGGTTTTTCTGCATCTACTGACACAACCATATAGTTTTTGTTCTTCAGTCTGTTGTATTCTGTACAGTATTATGCTCCTGATTTGCCTATATGTTGATTTGCCTATATTGAGTCTCTGTGCATCCCTGAGATGAATTTCACTTGATCATTTTTAATATGCTGTTAAAATTGGTTTGCTAGGATTTGGTGAGGACTTTTGCATGTGTGCTTATCAGGGGAATTGATCTGAACTATTATGTGTGGTACTCTTGTAGTTTTATTATCAGAGCCATGCTGGCCTCAAACAATGAGTCTAGAAGACTTCTTTCCTTTTTAATTTTTTTTTCAGGGGATATAGTTAATGAAAAATTTAAATTAGTTCATTTTCAAATGTTTAGCAGAGATCAGTGAAGTCCTCAAGGATTTTGCTTTGATGGTAGCTTTTATTTTATTTTTTTACTGTTGACTAAATCTCCATGCTTGTTAGTGGCCTATTGAAGTTTTTAGTTTCTCAACGATTCAGTTTGGGTCAGTTATGCATGTCAAGGGGTCACCAAGAAGATTTTGTTTAAAGGTAACTGCATGAAGAAACACTGGTAAATGGGGTTCATGTCCAACGGAAGGTGATAGACACGTTGCTTGGGACTCTCTCAGACCCATATGAGTGGACACCAGCTTATCAGAGACCAGTTTAAGGAAAAGGAACCATGTGATGGGCAAGCTATAGTACCTCAGAGGTGCTGGAATGGTTCAAAGGCTGAAGTCGGATGTGGGCGTGGCTTTGTAAACTACCATTCCATTCTCAGGAGAGAATGCATCTCTGTCCATCTGTGATGGGGCTGGGACCTGGATACTGACTGACAGTTACTTGGAGAGAGGAAGTGGGAATCTTCAAAGAATAGCACTGAGGGCTGCCGAGATAGCTGAGTGGACTAGTCTGCTTAGGCAAGTGCACAGACCAGGGTTCAATCCCCTGGCATCATGCGCTGCACCAGCCCTGCCCCCAGGGAGGGCTGAGCTGGCCACCGAGACCAGGTGTGATGGCACTTGTCTGTAATCCCAGTGCTGGGGTGGTTGAAAACAGGAGGATCCTATGAGTTTGAGCTGGGTAGTGAGACCTGTGTCAAATATGTAAGAAACAAAAATTAACATTGATGGGGAGCTGGAGAAAAAAAAATGAAGAGGTATAGGATTAGGAAAGTAAAACATTTACCACAAAACCCTTCACACACTGTTCTTAATTATTTTTCATTTATTTTATGACATAGCTAATTATAAATTATGATATTAACAGATTTATATAGTACTACCAAAAGCATTGCAAGAGAAAAATGCATGTGTAACCCTATAATTGTCGCCATAATATAACTAAAGTCCAAGCTCAAATTGACCATAGTGTTCTTTTTCTCATCACATAATAAAAGAACATAGATTATAGTACAATTATTGAGCCTCGTTAGGACTTCCCTAGCCCCCAGATGATGAGTACATCATTATTTCATTTCTTTTTACATCAGCACTTCCCTGAAGGACTTGTTTGAAGTGATAAATTATCTTTGGAAATTGATTTCTTTCCAAGAGTAAAGACATCAGTTTTGTTAGCATTGTCTAGTGATGTTTCTGATAAAAATTCTGAAACTTTATTTGTTGTCTATATATTAACTCCTGATCCCCATAACAATTTTCATCCCTATAGTTTTTTTTTTTTTTTTGTATTTAGGACAGGGTGTACAGGGTATACAGGGTCTTACTGCATAGATCGGACCCCTACCTATCCTCATGTTTACACCCTCCCAAGTGCTGGAATTACAGGCATGCACCACCACGCCCAGTCTCAATCACAGTCTCAGTGCAGGGCTGGCAAGGCAGCCTAGGGATCAAACTCTCATCCCCTGAGTCTGCTTAAGCAGGTGCTTTAATCTGCTGAGCTATTTGGCTGGTCCTTCCCTATAGTTTTAATAATGAAGCAATAAAATAATTTATAAACAGATTTTACTGAAGTATTGAGATTTAAAATTATTTATTTATTTTTGACCTTTCTGTGACAGGGCTTCATTATGTAGTTCAGGCTGGCCTGGACTCTCTGTGTAGACTAGGTTGGCCTTGAACTCACAGCAATCTTGCCTCGGCCTCCTCAGAGAGATTACAGGTGTTATTCACCATGTCTGACCTAAAATATTTTTAACAGACTAAAATAGGGGTGATGTTTGCAGCTTTTTAATGCAAAATGTTTTCTACTTTCAGATGAAAGACAAAAGAGACAATGCAAGAGAAACCATTTATTCAGTCATTTATTCAGTAAGTTTTACATTGGAAAGGTCAGGAAGTGTTAGATTATAAGTAGATTTCGCTTGAGAGTCTTGTGGTGTTTATTATGATCTATGGTAAAATGAGTGTTTCTGGAAATGGTAGTTCTTAGTCTGAGTTTCTCAGAAATTAGTTACATAATAGATTTTAGCTCAAAAAATTTTGGAGACTCCTGGGGTTTCTGTCTCACCAGAAACATTGGCAGGCAAAGTTGATCACTGGATCCAGCTCTGTTCCCTTTAAGTATTGTCTTTGCCTTTTATTCCTGATCTTCTGCTCCAGTTTCTAGGTATGCTGATTCCTAATGCTATTCCTCTTCAGGTTAAAAACACCATTACTTGTATTCTGTCTGGTTCTGCTTTTGCCTCCATCCTATCTCTAGAATTATCTCCCATTACCAGTTGTTTCGAATTTGGGTTGGTGGTGAGATGATATCATGGTTAGGAATATTGTACAGGAATACCGTATCTGAACTCTTTTTCTCTGAATTCTCGAGGGGTATGGAAACATTGCAAATGGAATAAAGGCAATGTATTGTCCATTGTGCTAGGCTATAACTTTGGTGCTTTAGGCTAGACTTGGTGGTTCAGGTCAGAAGACTAAGAAGCTTCTTTCTTCTCCTTTAGTCTAAGAAGGATCTTGAATACTGAAGCTGTGTAATAAAAAGGTTGCATCAGTCGGGGTTGTCCAGAGGACTACTTCACAATTAGAGAGGATGAGAAGTCCCAGAATTTGTTTTCTGCAAGCTGGAGGCCCCAGAAAGCTGATGGTATAGTGCCAGTCCATGATAGAAGTCCCCAGAAGTGGAAAATTATTGCTGAAAGTTCTGATCCAACCCAAGGGTCCAAGAACCTGTTGTTCTGATATCCTTGAGCCCCAAGAGATGTTCCAGCTCAAGAGGACAGGAAGGAAAAAAAATCACCCTTCTCCTTTTTAGCTCCATCTGTGTTCTCAGCTGAGTGCACAATGTGCACCCTCTGAGGGTTTTCTTCATTCCTTAGTCTACCTACTCAGATGCTAACATCTTCCAAAAACACCCTTGAAGATATGCCCCCAATAATGCTTTTCAAGGTATCTTAGCCCAATCAAATTTACATAAAATTAGCCACCACAAAGTCCATCTAACATCCCTCTACCAACTTTAAGAAGATGGACCTGGAGAAAGACAGATGACCAGGGAGGTGGCCACTGTCCCTAGTCTCCAGGAGGCCTGAGCTCATTTGTCTTGTGGCATAGAAAACCCTCAAATGTGCCTGAGGAATTGTCTCCCTTCCAAGACCGTGTTTTACAGATGGCTTTGAACAATGCACCACCCATTGACTCTCCTGTTACTAAATGTTTTTTTACTTCTGCACAAACCAAGATTAGTATATCAGACCTTGCTTCTGAAATGCTGGTTATGGCCATTTATGTGAGTGGTGCATCATGGGGGTTGAGGCTGGGAGCAAGGTGATGTGTCTAGCCATCTTCTGCTGGCTACCACCATTCAAATTGAGGCAGCTCACTTAAACTTTTTTGAATTTCAGCTGCCTGATGGAAGGATATCGCTATCTTAGCTATCTCTTTAAAGGCAAGATACGCTTTTCAAGTATCTGCCATCTCTAAAATGTTAACTCTTTTACTTAGAACTTTGAGACCCCCAAAGAGTGAGGATTTCTTATTTTCACTTAATTAAAAGGGAGTGAAAATAAGGCTTCATCAACTTCTCTAGTTTTGGAACAGGTCACCTAGAGGCCTTGCCCAAATTTGACTCTGGGCTCTGTGAAAACAGCAAAGAGCACTTAGGCCTGGTGGTTGTGGTCTAAGGAGAAGAAACCGGTCATGGCTTCATCTCTGAGTGCAGTACCTTAGGTGGCAAGATGCTTCAGGGAGCACCTACACAGTCAGTTTTTTGTCTATAGGTGGGAGTCTGTCAATGAGAGATTTCCTGGGAGATAAAAGACAAAACGAAGCACCATGGAGCAATTTCTCTTATGATAACATTGTATCTTATATAAAATTCTAGAGCATGTACTGTAAAGCCCAAATAATTACTAAAAAGCATACATGAGGTTGCGCCGCCATCCTGTTCTGTATGTGCCGCCTTAGTACATCAACAAACCATGTCAGCTTGTACAGATACTGCCTGATGTTATGTCTGCTTATGGCCACAGAGCTTAAATCACCTATATTCCCAAAACAAAGAGGACACACAAACCTCAGCTGGGACCTAGCTTAGAAAAACATTTAATCTCTAGCCTGGGAACACTCTCCTAAAACAGGCCATTGTGACCCAGCCAGTCTTGAAAACAGTCAAAACCACAGAGTTAACTAATAGTTGTCCTTTTGCCTGCCCCTCTTAGTTTCACTAAAAAGCCATATATTCTTAAATCCACCAATTATTTTAAAGGTCAACCTAAACTAACCAATGCGATCTGCTTCTGTAATCTCGCTTGCTCCCTCCCCATTTTGCGGTTTTTACCTTTATAATCTAAGCCCGATTGTTCATCAGGGCTTCTGAACCTGTGTGTTTGGACAGCCCTGTGTATACGTAGAAAATAAAGCTTTCCCTTTGTAATTTACATGAGAGATTGACTCTTGGGGTCTTCCTTCGCAGTGACTCGACCCTAACAGTACATGTATTATTTATTTTATTTTATATTTTTTGATTCAAGGCTGACCTTGAACTTACTTTGTTGCTTGGAACTTGCTTTGATTTTCCTGCCTCAGCTGGGATTGTAGGCATGTGACATGCGCCCACTGCCAGTGAATTGCTGAGTACCCTCTTGTTGACCTTGAGAGTGAGGGAGGGTGTAGACAGTTGATAATTCCTTGCTCAGGGCCAGGGATATAGCTCAGCAGCATAAGTGCCTAGCTGGCAAGTGCAAGGTCCCGAGTTTGATCCCCAGTACCACAAAAACAAAAACAAAAACAAACAAAAAAAAAAAATTAAAGTTAAAAATTTCTTGCTTAAGAACTTGGGGAATGTTTGGAGAAAGGAAGGTTGCAGGTGGGGAAGATCTCAAAGAAAGTTCATTATTTGGAAAGAGATCCAATCCACACTCCCGTCTTTGGAACTTGCATGGAGAGATCCTCATCAGTTTCTACTAAGCAAGAGAGTAGGCAAGGGCACTGAGAAGGTACCTGTGTCATTACTGATACACAGCGACCCGCAGCCCTGAGCCTCATCTGTCTGTACACACACATGGAGTCACACTGGTAATGTCCACATTTCTCTGGTTCTTTTCTTCACTGGTGCTTCTGAATCACTTCTGCTTTTCATCCCATTATTTCTGGCCATATTTGGCCGGTGTTTCATTAGTGTTTAAGAAAGAGTCTATGGGTTAAATAGGGTGCAAAATTTCTCTGATCCTTTTGTTTACTGTGCCTGCTACGAGTCACTGCTCTTTGGCTGCCCTGTCTCTAGTAAGTGAAAGACTCCCTGGTGGAGTCCAAGGGCCCATTCTGAGGACACAAGCAGCAAACTTAGATGTGAGCGACTTCTGTCTCATTTTGGGGGTCATGTTGTGACTCACTGTGTTACTTGTTCCTGGATACCAGACACATCTCATGGTTTGTAGAATCTCCTCAGCCGGGGCCTAGAGTTTTTCTGTAAAATGACTCAGCATGAGCCTCCGGGCATAGGCCTGGTAATCCAACAGGGGTCAGATACTGTCCTCTTTATTCCCTTTCTTCTCCTTTGTATACATTTTTTTCTCTATGTAAACTAATTCTTGCCAATAGCCCATTTTCTCATATACGTCTTAAATTTTTAAAAAATGTATGTAGTATAGGGTCTACAAGGTCTCACTACACAGATCAGATGTAGTGATCCCTCCTGTTTTTCAGCCTCCCAAGCACTGGGATTATAGGTGTGCACCACCATACCCAGTCTCAATCACCATTTCAGCACATCCTGAAGTGAGGCTGGCGTGGCAGGCTGGGGATCAAACCCCTGGCCCTTGTGTTTGCCTAAGCATCATATATGTCTTAATAAATATATATAATCCTAGAATTTGAGATCCCTGCTTTATTAATATATGGTGTTAATTGCTGCATTCATTCATGTATTATCTTTATGTAGGGGTAAGATAAAACAGAAAGGTCAATTAAATTTGAATGTCAGATAAATGTACATAATTTGTGTATGTTCTGAATTGTATGGTTTTTAACACTTATGTTAAAAATAATCCATTATTTGTATGAAATTCAAATTGAATGGGGTGTCCTGTATTTTGATTTGCTAACCCTGATAGCTCTATTCTCTACTTGTTTTAGTGATTCTAAAGTATTTAGAATGTGAGTACTTAGAACGCTGTTTTTCCCACTAGGATTTTTGTAGTCATAAATCCTCCTGCCAGAGGGCTTTTAGAAATCTAAGCATGGAAGTTGGAGGCTTTGGGTCGTAAACAAATTGTTCACCAAAGTTGAGCTCTTGCCCTGGATACCTGGGAGAGGCATCATAGGGTGGGAGGGAGACCTTCAGGCACTCCAAGGCCCTGTGGTCTGAATTCCAGAAGAAACTGGAAGGTGACAGGAGAACTGGGGAATGTTGGACCTTTGCCCACAGATATGTGGAACTCAGAGGGCCTTGAGATCGTTACTCATGTCCTAGGTGAATGATAATGTGGGCATGGTATGCAGGAGAGTTACCCAGAGCTGGAGAATGAAAGACAGGAAACCAACGAGAAGCCCATCTGGGCAACTCTGATGTTAACTTTTTTTTTTTGGCGGAACTGGGGATTGAACTCAGGCCCTTGCATTTGGCAAGAAAGTGCTTATTTTACTGAGCCATCTTCCCGGGTCCCTCTAACATTAACATTTATATATTCTGAGTTTTACTGTTCTGTGTTGAAGAATTCTGAGCAAAGAGTTCATGAATGTATGGGAAAGGAGAAAAAATACCTTTTTCACTGGAAGGTATGAAAATAGAAATTGTGGTTTGCAAACCTTTCACCTTAGAAATATAATCTAAGTTGTCCTGAGTTGCCAATGTAAAAAAATATTGCTTCAGTTTGAAATGTATGTCTCGGCTTTACAATTTTTTATAAATATTATACCAGAATATTAACTTTTATTACTTACGAATCTCCTGAACTTTGCAAGGATTTGCTGAAAGTAAAAGGATAACAATTTTAAGGACAGTTCCTTTGACATCATAAATAACCCAAAAGGTCATTCAGAGATACACAATAACATCCAAAGAGGGTAGATATTGAGAGTAGGTCTTGGATGTTAGAAGTGATAGTTACTTTCAAAAAAAGTTCATTGATTTTCTTTTTTGTGTTTTTTTAAAAAAAATACTTATTTGTATTTTAACTTGAAGAGTGAAAAATAGAAGCAAAAACAAAGAAAACAAATGACATAAATAACGTAACATACAATGACACATATGTTACAGATTTTCACAACATGGATGGCTAATTATATATATATATATATATAATTTATTTATTTTTTTAATAAAACAATCCAGCACAGATCAGCAGTCCACAATAGAAGCAAGTTATCCACAGAAGTTGTTGACTTGAGCCATTCACAGCTCATTATATTAATATAACTTTACTTTATATACCTCTATTTTTATACTTTTCTTCTGGATGGTTAAGACTGAGTTAAAGCAAGACCTATATAACAAAAAATGTAGGGGCTGGGGAGATGGCTCAGTGGAATATGTGCTTCCCTGGCAAGTGCAAGGATCTGAGTTCAAAAAGAAAAAAAAATGTAACTTTTGTATCAGATAAGATCAGTTAGGTACCCTCAGGATTTATCCTGTAGCCCTGTACCACACTTTGTAGATCCCCTGTCAGTGTCAGCCTTGTGGATGAGTCATGGCCATTGCTTGACCAGTTTGCTCTCTGTGGAAGCCTGAGAGAAAGTTTTCTCTCCACGTGACTCTCCTTAGGCACACTATACATCATCGATCACATTGCTCTGTGGCCCCATAATCTCCTTGGTCAGAAAATTTGGGGCACTACTGAGTTACATGATGTTATGGTACAGGTTCTCCTATGTCCTGAGTCTTCACTGACCTTGAAAAGCTAGGGCCAAAATGTTGGCTGAACTTGCAGCCTTTCTTTTTCTCCAATTTTTGATCTGCAAACTTAGGTTGTTAGCCCTCCAGAAGAGAAGTTTATTATTACCCTGCAACATGTGCAGTTCAGTTTACCCACATTGTTAGTCTAAATATCAGACATCATAGGCATAACATAGAACATGTATTTTTCCATCAAGTATTAAGATAGTAAACTCTTAAGTCCGTACAGAATATGAAGAAGAAAAATTAAAAGAAAGGAATGAACACTTACATATATTTACATAGATATTTAGAAATCCATCCATATACAGCATAGTAGCATTGTAGCATGACTGTCTTGTTACTTTTTTTGTCTTATTTTTCATTTACTACCCTTTAAAAAAAGGTAGTATAGTAATAGCTGGTATGCCATGACTGATTTTTAAAAAAATTCTGAAAATAAAAATAGAAATTCACTTAGGTTTACTATGTATTAAAAAGTGGCTGTGTTTAGTTTATAACTTTTTTGAATTTCTTATGATTGGTAACTTTTTGTGTGCAAGGCATTTTTCTTTTCTATTTGGATCTATAGTAACACATTAGTGTATAGGAGAGACTGTCTAGCATAAAGTCACTAAAGTGACCTAAAAATTAGTGATCTCCAATAATAGAAGCTTTTGTTTATTTAATGTTTTGTCATATACAAACCTAAATGTCCCAGAGGAAGTAGCTTCCCTTGTTTCAACCTACAGCCTCCATTTACGACTCTATGCTGGCTTCCTTTCTTGGTCACTGTTCAAGACCAAGGTAGCAAGAAAACTCTGTTCCATATTGTAAGAGCAGGATCTGTTATTGTTGCTTACACGGCACTGAAAATAATCAAATGGCCACAACTCACATGGAACACTGGGTTATACCTGGACAGTCTCAAAGAGCTGTGTTCTGAAATACTTACCTAACACATAGGAGCTGACGAAAGAACCAGATTCTTGACACAGAAACCAAACTCTTAATTTCTTTCTTGCTTTCTAATGAACCAGGTTGATTTTATTTTATTTTTATTTTTTTATCTTTGACTTCAGATGTTTTTTGTGCTGAGAACATTTCACATTTGCCCTCCTAGTAATTTTGAGTTATACATTATGAACTATAGTCACCATGCTGTACAATAAATCTCAAAAAACACTTTCATCTAACTGAAGCTTTGTACCCTTACACCA
>PVKA01047231.1:0-14436 GCA_004027165.1 Ctenomys sociabilis | reverse complement strand
CAGGTGAGCTCCAAATTTTCTGAGCAAGGAGATTGTGGAGCCACAGAGGAAAGAGATTGAAGTTCTATAGTGTGCCTGGGGAGAGTCACATGAAGAGAAATCTTTTTCTCAGGCTCTCACAGAGAGCAGTCTGGTCAAGCATTGGCCGTGACTCATCCACATGGATGACACAGACAAAGGAACTACAGAATAATGTACAATAAACTTTTAAAGAGAAAAGGTTTATTTCAGCTCGCAGTTCTAGGGGTTTTCTTCAATGAGCAGTTGGCCCTGTTGTTTTGGGTATATAGCAGGCACACTGTGATGGAAAGAATGGAGGACAAAACTACTCCCCTCCTGGTGGTTAAATGAGAGTGCAGAAGAGGAAGCACCTTGAATCCAGCTATCGCTTTGGGGCAATGCTCTCGGTCTTGACTAAAGACCTCCTAATATACCTCATCTCCTACAATCTCTACCAAAACCAGAAATCTGGGGACCAGAGCTTTGACAGTAACCTTTGGTTGCGTAGGAGGTATTTCAGATCCAAAGTATAGCAATCATGCACACACACACACACACACACACACACACACACACACACACACACACACACACACATGCGCAACCATACACAAGCACTACTTTTATAGATATATGTAGATATAGGTACAGATATAGAGATATATATTTGCATGGCTTTAATGAATTATGATGAACTTCTTACAACAGAACAAATTTAGAAGTTTTAGAGGAGGTCAGAAGTCCTAAACTCCAGGAGTTGTCAGGGCTCTGTTCTTCCTGGAAACTTTGGGGGAAGAGCTAATTTCTTGCTTTTCTTTAGCTTCTCTGGGTTACCTGCACTCTTTTGCTCAGGGCCTAGCTCCATTTTCAAAACAGCGGAGTAGAAATTTCAAATCTCTCTCTCATTCATTATTTCTCACTTTGTCTTAGTGTCCTCTGTCTCACTATGTCTCTCCCTTCCATCTTTTTCTCATAAGAATTCTTTTTTTTTTTACACATTGGGGTATTGTTATTTTACACAACTTTGATTCCTAGACCACAATTTTTTCAATGTAAGCATTGTATATATTTTTTGTATTGTCTCTTTTATTTATTTATTTATTTAATTAATTAATTTATTTTTATTTTATTGAAGTACAAATATCAATCAAATTAAGGTGTCAGGTTTCAAGACACCTTAACAAGACAGATTCGATACATTAATACATTGCAAACTATTTTCATAATGTTTTGGTATCGTACAAGGTGCTTGCATGATATTATATTTACAGATATTATTTTAGCAGATCTCTCTTATCAGTAAATTAAGAGTGTAGCTGCTTACTTATCTTATTTTTTATACCTGAATTAAATCAAAAATTCAATAATTATTTTCCTAGTGGATGACCATAGTACTAGAAGCTGACATAATATCCTGTCCAACCACCATTAGTACAGATCTTTCCTTTCATGGGATTATGTAGAAGCACAGCATTATCTATCCAAACTGTACTGTGTATACACACACATCATGATTTTTCTTTCTATACCCCTTCCTTTGTCTACACCTGTCAAAGGTGGGCACTCCATTGTCATTCAACTAACTTAGGTGCTTGAACTCGATCCCATTCAAGCTGGCTATCCCCTTACTGGGAATTTTCCCAAAGGATCTGGATACATTATATCATAGAGATATATGTATACCTATGTTCATAGCAGCACAAAGTGTGATAGCAAAATCTTGGAAACAACCAAGATGTCCATCACATGAGGAATGGTTGAAAAAGATGTGGTATTTCTATATAATGGAGTATTACTCAGCTATTAAGAATGATGAGTTTGAAGCATTTATACTGAAGTGGATGCCACTTGAACATATACTCATAAGTGAAATAAACCAGACACACATGTTTAAATATTGTATAGTCTCCCTAGTATAACAAGCAAAAAGCAGAAATACAAAAGGAAATGTACAACAACTAAAATCAATTGATTCAGATAAGGCAAAGTGAATGGCATATGCTGCAGGATACTAATCAGCTTTTCTTCTGGATGGTTAAAAACCTAAGTTCACAGTCAGAGTTGGAGAAATAGAAGAGCCACAAGGCCAGTCAACATTTTGGCCCTAGCCTTTCAAAGTCAGCGAAGACTCAGGACATAGGAGAGCTTGTACTGCAACATCATGAAACTCAGGTGAGGTCCAAATTTTCTGAACAAGGAGATTATGGAGCCACAGAGGAAAGAGATTGAAGTTCTAAAGTATGCCTGGGGAGAGTCACATGAAGAGAAAACTTTTTCTCACGCTCTCACAGAGAGCAAACTGGTCAAGCATTGGCCGTGACTCATCCACATGGATGACACAGACAAAGGATCTACAGAATAAGGTACAGGACTACAAGATAAACCCTGAGAGGACTTCATTGACCACATAAGAAATATAAAGTTCATGTGTTGATATATAGCTCTTGATCTATCTAAGTTTTAACCATCCAGCAGAAAAGTATAAAAATAAAGTATACATCGTGGGGCCATAATATTAAGCTGAGCTGTAAATGGCTATAGTCAACAACTTCTTTGAATAACTCACTATTGTTGTCGAATGCTGGACTGTGTTGGACTGTGGTGTCGAGTTCAAGCATCTCATAAGAATTCTTGTGATTACACCAAGCCAAGAAGGCCCTCCTGCTTCATCCAGGATAATTTCACTTTTCATTATATAATACTTTAATAACACTTGCAAATTTTTGTTTGATATGTAAGGTAATGTTTTTAAAGGCTTTTGGGGAGTAGCATGTGGAGTCTATGTGGGCCATTCCTCTGATTTTTGTAATCAGTATGATGCTACTTGAAATGTCAAGAAGATCAGATTCTTACGGATGGAAGATGTTACAGCTGTGAACTGAGAGGTGATGTTCTGAGAGTCTCCAGTGGCTCTTCCAAGAATAAATAGATTTTCTTTTCTCATGAACTTTACAAATTAGTACAGAGGAAAAGACATTTGTTAAGCCTATAGCTGCAAACCAGGAACAAGCATCTGTATAATTTGCTCCAGTTTAAGTATTATTTTTGGAATAATTGCAATGAAGTTACCACCCAATTAGGTTTATGATATTCCATACTAATTATTCAATATTGGTTCTCCTTCAGCCAGTGATAGTGAACCATTTAGAGAGCCAGGGCCCAAACTGCAATCACAAACACAATTATTTATTGCAAAGTGCTAACGGTGCAATTCATCTGAATATAAAAGTTTTAGTTTAGAGAAAACAAAACATATGCTTGGCCTTCATGTAAACAGAGAGGGTTCTACACACCCAGTGTGGCCCATGTGCCCTAGGTTTGCCACCACTAGACTCCAGTAAAGCAACTGGTTGGGGGAAAATGTCCCTTCTAACAGTATGCAGTGAGTACAGAGTAGTTAGGGTTTTGAGGAAACACAGGGGTGGTAGAAAAATAGGCCTCCTCCTGGAGAGCATGAGCCTCAAGTTCAATAAGCATTGTGCCAGGCAGATTTCTAGATGGGGTCACAGCCCACTCACAGGTCAGCTTCCCTCCACAGACATAGGAGAGCAAACTTCTTTTGCTGAGAAGAACATTTTATTTTTTTTTCCATAATTTTATTGAAGAACAAAATAGCAATGAGACAGTTTCAAATCAATTTATTAGGATAGATTCAATAATTAATGCATTGCATATTGTTTTCTTGGTGGTTATTTGTTGTACAAGATGCAGACATGATATTCTATTTACAAACACTATTAGAGCAGATGCCTCTGTTCATTGAATTAAGAGAATGTATCTTAACTATTTTGAATATACAGATACAAAAATGTTCATTCATTTGTATCCCCTTTTTTGTTTACTTTTGTCATTTAAATATTGTAGGTGTGTGAATTGAGCAAAATATTCCAAAATAGTCCAGTAATCCATAATAGTATTGGGTTTACTGCATGTCTGGGAATGTCAGAAGTTGCTGACTCTTTTACAGCTCAGCACAATAATATGGTTTTACTTCTTATACTTTATTTTTATACTTTTATGCTGGATGATTAAGACCACGATAAAACAAGACCTATGTAACAAGAATTGTAACTTTTGTATCTGATTAAGGTCAATCAAATCCCCTCAGGATTTATCCTGAAACCCTGTACCGCACTTTGTAGATCCTTTGTCTGTGACAGCCATATAGATGAGTCATGACCATTGCTTGACCAATTTTCTCTCTGTGAAAGTCTGAGAGAATGTTTTCTCTCCATGTGACTCTCCTTAGGAACACTCTATATCATCAATCACTTTCCTCTGTGGTCCCATAATCTCCTTGATCAGAAAATTTGGAGCACAATTGAGTTGCATGATGTTACAGCACAGGTTCTTATATGTCCTGAGTCTTAATTGAACTTGAAAGGCTAGGGCCAAAATATTGGCTGTCCTTGTGGCCCTCCTTTATCTCTAATTTTTGGTCTGCAAACTTGGGTTGTTAACACTCCAAAAGAGAACTTATTGTTATTACCATACAACTTACACTGTTGAGCTTAATTTTACTATCTGTCTGAATATGAAACATCTTGAGCTTAACATGGAACAGATATTTTTCATCAAGTATTGATATGTTAAACTTTAAATCCCTATGAAATATAACGTTAAAAATTTTAAAAATTAAAATATATCTTAAAAATAGGAATAAACAATGATATATGTTTACACATAAGTATAGAAATTTAACCATATACAGCATTATATCTATCAAGATATTTCAACTCAGTCTCACATCTCTCGTTATTCACATGTGTGAATTATGATTTAAAAATTATTATACAAATTTAATATTGCCTATTAAAATTCTTGGAACCAGAAGGGCTTCAAATTTCCAATTTTTTCTCTTTGAGTATATTTACATATACACGATGAGGTATCTTAGGACTAGGGCTAACGTCTAAACACAAAAATAGTTTGTTTCATGCACACCTTATACACACATTTTTAGAGGTACTTCTATGCAATCTCTTCAGTAATTTAGCTCATCAAATGAAGTTTCATGGAGTATTATTTTCCACTAGTGAAATCTCAAAAATTTAAGATGCTAGCAACTCAAATATTTAAGTCTAGATTATCAAGTTTAGATTTTCTTTTTAGAGGTGCTCAAATAAATCAGAAGCAGAAGCTGATAAAACACTGTAATTGTTATCTTGATTTCAACTGTACTTTTCAAAAAGATTCAATTTTCTTGCATTTTGATAAGCAAATAGCATAACTGATACATATAAATAAATTTAGTAATAAAACATTAAGAACACAGCACACAGTTGCTCCACAAATCACACTCAACTATATAACTTTGGTTGTATTTCACTGGTAAACATACTACTAATGTTCTTGTACAATTTTTTTTGTTTTGTGAAGACCAAAACAAACTTGGAGGCAAAAGAACTCAGTGCTCATAATCTCGCTGTAAAGAAGATGAGGAAAGCAGAAAGTTGTTTTATTCCTATGGATGATTCTCCAGTGGAAAAAAAATCAGCTTGGCTGAATCTTCTCTGGAAGATTCCAGCTCCACGAGATGATTTCTTAGACCTTGTTTATAAGTGGGTTCTCAGGGTTTGGGTTGAATTTATGATACATGTTTATCTGAAACCCCCAAAACCAGATGTACATGAGCACTTTTTCCCTGTCATTTTGCAATCAAGGGAAAAATGAGCTACGGATCAACCGATTCTTGGCCAGACCTAGTAATTTCACCCTGGCTACATAAACACAAGGGTGGGGAACTGTTCCATCTAAACCTCTTTGAAAGTTTGTGGACATTTTTCCTTGAGATGAATAGATTTGGTGTTCAGTTTGGATTTAAAACAACTTATTTTTAAATATCTGTTTCAATATAGTGGCTTTGTTCAAGCTATGATGACTAGTAAAAATGTGCCTTATCCTTTAGTTAGAATAAAACTGCAATAATATTATTTTAAAGTATTGTGAAATTCAAAGTATTTGTCATGCAATTTTTATTATTAAAACATTCTAACATAATAGAGAAGCCATTATCACTACCACATTCTAGATGAAGGAAACAAGTCTCTGCATCTCTAATGGATTAAGTGTTAGCCAAATTTGTAAGCCAGTGGATTTAAAACTGCAAAACAGAGCCCATATTTCTGAATGGAGTCTATAATTTAAAAGTATTTTGCAATGTATTTCTAATAAAAAATAAGAAAACTGAAGAAACTATTTAAAAATAGGATGGAATCAAGAAGGAATTCTGAGCCAGTGACCTGGATTCAATTTAGCTTTGCTACTGGGCCAGCCAAATAGCTCAGCGGATTAAAGGGCCTGCAAGCAGGTTCAGGGACTGGGGGTTTGATCCCCGGGCCTGATGTGCCAGTCCTGCCCATGGGGCATACTGGGATGGCAATTGAGATTGGGCATGGTGGTGTATGCTTGGAATCCCAGCTCTTGGGAGGCTGTAAACAGGTGCATCACTATGAGTCTGAAAGAGTAGTGAGATCCTAAACACCCTGTAGACCCTTCCCTAAAATACAAAAAAAAAAAAAAAAAAAAAAAAAATAGCATTGCTCCTAACTGATTTGTACACACTACCATTCTTTTGGGACCTCTGCTTCACCTATCCCAACAACGATATCTTGGAACTAAATTATATCATTCAGACTCAACATTGTGTGAAATAAATACAGTTTATCAACCTAAGTTTTAGATATTCTTAAGTAATTAGTTCTCACATTTACACAATCCTCCACATCCTTCACATACAATTCATAACTGAGCAGATAATTTGATAGAGGTGAATTATTTGGGCCTCAGAGTCTGACTACAAAACACACTTGGCCTGTGAGTTTGCTAGTCTTCCTTTCTTATGTAACCTTAGCTAAGTTTTCCCAAAACAGATCATCTTCCTTTGATTCAGGAGCAGTTCAGCAGGGTTAGTGAGATAGCTCAGTGGACTAAGCATCTTCTTAGGCAAGTGTAGGAATCAGGGTTAGATTGCTGGCACCACACAGTGCACTGGCCCCTCCCTCAGGCATGCTGAATTGGGCATTAAGGCCAAGCAGGCATGGTGGTGCATTCCTGTAATCCCAGAGCTGGGGAGGCTGAAAATGGGAAGAATACTATGAGTCTGAGATGCATAATGAGACCATATACTAAATATATATAAAAAGCGCAAGTTGGCAGATATAAAACATTCATTTGCTAGGGATGATCTAATGAGATGCCATTGGTTTGTGCGGGCTTAAACAGAAATTTATTTTTCTTATAATTCTGGAATCTGAAATGTCTAGCATCAAGGTATTGAAAGGCTTAGTTTCTTCTGAGGTTTCTCTTTTTGGCTTGTGGATGGCTGCCTCCTCCCTTGCCTTCAAGTTGACTCAGTCTGTGTCCTAAGCTCTTATAAGAATACAAGGAGTATAGAATTAGGGACTACCTGAATAACCTCATTTTATTTTAATCACCTTTTCAAAATTCTACCTCCAAGTGTGATCACATTCTGTGATGCCAGATTCAACATAGGAATTTTGGGTCAATATAGTTCAGCCCATTGCATGCTGATTCTAGAAAGATCTGGGCCTTTTCAGCAAAACAAGATAATATTCTATTTTACCACTAGAAACCTTTTAGTTAAAGATTTCTCTCTGGCATCGGTACTGTCTAAAAGAACTACCAAAATATGTTGAAATTGCTGGGATTATTGAAAGATTACTATATGTTTTATAAGTTAAGGCAATATAAGATAATTCAGTTGACTCAAATAGGTTAGTGCAGTTTTAGTTTCTTATCTCAAATATGTGACATGTGTGATGGCCTAAAAATAGGTTCAGTGTCCAGTGTGGCAGCCATTAGCTACATGTACTGTAGCAACCTATATTTCAATTTGAGATAATTGGAGTCAAATAAAATAGAAGTCTATCTCTTTAGTTGCTCTAGCCATATTTTAAGTGTTCAGTTGTCATGTGTGCCTGCTATTTTGAACAGGGCAGATGAACATGTCCATTATCACAGCCCCTTGAACACCACTGCTTTAGGCTGATTTTCAGGTTTTACCTACAGGAACCAAAACGTGCACTGCACAATATATTGTTCTTTCAGTTAGTGATGCATTCAGCTACAAATAACAAAAATCCAATTATGGTGGCTTAACAAAAAAGGTTTATTATTATTCTCTTGAGATCAGTTTCTCAACAAGTGAGGGCTATGTCTGTGATTTTTGTGGCCTTTCTTTTAGGGTCAAATAGGGCGACTTGGACTTCAGCCATTACAACCACATTTAAGGCAGCAAGAAGGGTAGAGAGACAATGTGTGGCATTTGTATTTAGAAAGCAGAAGCTTTCGAAGAAATCTATCTGACAACTTTGATGTGCTTCTTATACTCTCAAGGAATTCTTGCGTTCACTACTGAAGGATGATGCTTCGGAGTTAGTGGATTGGAAATCATAGTTCTGCTCACCAACCCATAAACTGTGTCTGTTACACTTTCCTAATGGATTTTCTGAAAAATATTTCCTGCCATTCCACAGATAAATGCAAGTAGCAGGAGTTCACATCCCATCATTTCTCTAAAGAGGACAAATACTTAAGATATGGACTTTTTTTTGTTTACCAACAACCCATATCTCTACTAGTGACAAGGAATCAGTGGTTACTTTTATCTGAGTTGTATGCTGACTATGCTGACTCTATTAGTTTCTTTCTCACCTCTACATATGCCTCACAGGGTGGTCCTACTTTAGCTCTCAGAGGGAACATTTCCAAAAGCAGACTACATTATTTACATGAAGCATGAACTTGTATGAACATATTGAGAAAACACACATCTTAAGTCCTTTTTTAAATCTACTGATGTCAAACACAGCACATGTGTTCGTCTCCCTCATAAATATATAAATTCCCTATTCTGTAAGTGATGTGGAGGGGGCTCAACTTCCAGAAGGCCTTCCATGGTAAAAATTGCTAAGAATTATTGAGGATTTATTTTCCTTAATTTTTATCAAAGGATCAAGACATACTTTATAGGAGATTCAACCTCTACTCAGTAAATTTCCAAATCTAAGTTGCCTTAGAATGGAGCACACACACACAGAAGGGATAGTTTTGCCAGGGTCAGATGTGAGAGGCGATGGTCAGCAGGCTTTTCTTCGCTCTGAGCATCTTAAGGAAAGAAAGACAACAACTAGGCCCCAGAAGAAGCCATTTTGGAGAGAGAGAGAAAGAGGTTGATGAACATTTCTAAAAGAATAAAACCTTCCTCGATATTAATAGTGGGAGCCTTGGGGGCCATACAGTCATCTTCTGGGGAAGCAAGGAAGGGAAAAAGTGTACAGTTAAAGCAATCACCTTGATTTGTTACTAGGGTTTTTCTTTGAACATAGAGGCCAACTGGGGATGCAATCAGCCCTTAATTATAGCTACATCAAAAGAGAAACACAAAGGAAACAGGTATATCTGAGAAAGTCTCCTAGAAATGGATGGAGAGGCATCTGGAAATCTTGTTTCCCCTGTGAAATTAAATGGGCTTACAAATTACAGGCTCTTGCAATGTATCACAGGTTCTGAAGGTGGACAAAGGGGCTCTCTTTCCTTTTGTTGCCATTATTCAAATTGAAGCCTTTCCAAAATCTGTCTCGGGCACTCTATTTTTCTGATGATACTGCACTTGGAGTACTCGGTACACGTAGGCAGCAAAGAGGAAATCACAGCAGGATAATAAGAATGACTGAATGGAATGAGATTAAGAGGAATGATGGGTAAGTTAGACAGAAACGAAGGAAATGGCAAGCACTTTGCTCCATATTTGGAAGACAATAAACAGCAAGGGCCGAGGGGAATTATTTGCTGTGTTACTTGGGGCATAATGAAGCAGAACAAGGTAAAATGAAACTAAGGAGAATTTAGTGAGTATTTGAAATGTCTCCTGCCAGGAGCAACTACAGGTTAGCTTTCCCAGAATGAGCTTCATTTAATTCAATGGCTTTCTCTGTGACTGAATGCTGTCCACTACACTGTGTAATCCTTTTTTCCAGAAAGGTATCATAGCCACTTTTAGTGGAAATTTAGGATTAATTTGGGTAGGTACAAAGACTAATAACAGAAGGTGTAATTCTCTAGTGTTTTGTTTATTTAACAGTTTAAAACTATATGCTTTTTAAAATTCTTTAACAAACATTTCTTGGTTTGGGTACCCACAAAACCAGAGCTTAGAAGAAGAATTTGGGTCTATGTAATTGATTTGGGGAATGACCTCAGGAATAGAAGGACAGGAGAGAAGAGAATGATATAGGAAGAAGAAAAGGCAGCTTAAGGCTGCATTATATAAATTCCTTACCAATGAGTTAATGGGAAGGGGGCTGAACTTCCAGAACAATGTTTTTCTTAAGATGTAAGGAGGTGTGCTATTTATCCATGGTCTCTTCTGGCCATTGGTTAAGAAACATTAACTTCCAAGCATCTCTGGAGCTGATTTCCAAGTTTTGGCAAAAACTCCTAGGGAGGAAAATGAAGGTTTTATGGGGTGGGATGTTCAGTTTTGTGGAGCTGTCCAGCAGAGTTGTGCTTAAAATCAAAGATGAGCCAAGGATTGAGAATTTAAGTTGCCAGCAATGTTTACAAATTCATTTTACACCCCTAGTTTATCCACCTCTTGACTTGGCAGGAAAAAAGCCAACTTGAACTCCACAGTGTCAGAAACACTGCTCTTCTTCAAAACCTATCTTGTATACTTTAATGTCTTCATACTCTTTCCTATTAAGATATTGTGGAAGTTCATTGACCTCATGTTAAATTTTTTTTCAGAAGTCAGAATTCCTTGTGTTGTGATTAACTTTTGCAAATTTGTCCCATTCAATTCATTACTATATAGTAGGTTTTATATGCAACACTTTGGTCAGCACAGTGTTTAGCACTGAGCACAGATTCAGTAGATGCAGGCTTATTAGTGTGTTTTTTTATTCTAAGCAATTTTAGTTGAAAAAGCAGTAAGAACAGCTGATAAATTTAAGGCAAGGAAAAGGTTTGTGCGAGTCATTTTCCCAGCATCCATTCCCTAAAATAGCTGCTGAAATAAAATTGCTATTATTATTTCAGAAGTTGTTTTATGTAGTTGAAATATGTAAGTACTCGTACACCAATTAGAATTCTGAAGATATGCACCTTATTATGTTTTTTATACAATGTATTTAGTGCAGGATGTACTCAGTCTCACTACATAGATCAGACTCTCAGTGATCCTCCTGTTTTCAGCCTCCCAAGCACTGGGATTACTGGTGCGCACCACAACATGCCCAGCCTCAGTTGCTGTCTCAGCACTCCCTGGGGGCAGAGCTAGCATGACACTCTGTGAATCAGTCCCTGCATTGCCTAAGCAGGCACTTTTAGTCTGCTGAGCTATCTGGCCAGCCCTGCACCTTATTTTTGACTGAATAAATATGCCAAAGATTGTTTAAGAGTAGCACATGCATACCTGTTTCATTCACTTTATTTCCTTCCCCAGCTTCATTGAAGAACTGACAAAAATTGTATATTTTAAGGTGTACAACAGGTTGTTTTAATAGATGTGTTTATGAAGTGATTGTCACATATCAGCTAATTCATATGTCTATCATCTCAAATAATTAGGATTTTCTTGTGTGTAATACTTCAGATACTGAAGATACATTTTCTTAGCAAATATCAAGTAAAATACATTATTATCATTGACTATTTTGCTACCATATTTTACATGAAATCACTAGGGTTATTCATCTTGCAAATGAAAATTTTTATAGTTAACCAAAATCTCCTTTTTCTCTCATTCCCTCAGACCCTGACAACCACCCAACAATTACATGCTGCTTCTATTTGTTAAAATTCCTTAAATTCCATGTATTGTGGAACTATGCAGTATTTACTTTCTTTGTGTCTGGCTTATCTCACTTTAGCATTATATCCTTCAGGTTCATCCATGCTGATAAAAATGTAAGAATTTCCTTATTCTTCAAGGATGCATAGTATTCCATTGTGTATGTATGCCATGTTTTCTTCATTAATTCACCTATCAACAAATACTTTGGTCTTTTCTTTCCATGTCCTGACTATTGAACAACACTGCTAGGAATATGAGAGCACAGGTATCCTCTCAAAATTTCATTTCCTTTGGATGTATACCCAGAAGTAGGATTGCTAGATGACATAGTAGTTCTATTTTTATCTTTTTTGAATACCTCATTCATTTTAGTAGCTACCTGATATTTTACCTATATGGTAGGCCTTTGCTTTCTTGCTACTTGTCAGTAGGGGACCACTCTCAGCTCCTGGAACTGCTCTTTTCTATAGGCAAGTAATAACATTTATATTTGCTTCTATTAGGCAAGCAGGAGTGTTTCCTTCTACTTATTTTTTTGAAGAGCTTCCTTGATTAAGTTCAGGTCACCTGGAATAATTTCTTTTCATATTGATTCTGAGTCATCTGATTAGGGGCCTTGATCATATCTACAGAATTTCTCTTGTATCACAAGAGTGATGCACTACACGCCTTGGTTACTTTCTCATTACTGGTACAAAATACCTGGCACTCATAACTTTAAGGAGAAGAGGCTTATTATGGTTCACAGTTTCAGTGGCTTAAGTCAGTGATCTTTTGTCTGGCTCCAAGGCAGAAAGAGCAGGGCAAAATAGGCGCGGTGGAGGAAGCCTGTTCACTGCATAGTCACCAGGAAGCAGAGATGGAGGGAAGAACTGGGAGGAGAATACACCCTCAGAGTCATGCTCCAAGGGACCAGCTATTTCTGACCAGGTCCTATTTTCAAATGTGAGGCTTTTGGAGGACCCTTTAGATCTAATCAAGAAATCAAGAACACCTTGGTATTCACAGGGAAAGGGGATCACAGTACATATTTTAAAATGTCACCTACTATGTGTAGTGATAAGTATCTCCAAATTACAAATCTTTCAAAATAAGAAAGATTTTTTTTTTTTACTGAAGCTATATGTCATCATGAGTTCTTGAATTGTCTGTCTTTTGAGTTCAACAATTAACCATGAGTGGGAAAAGAGATCTAGAAGGTTTTGCTGTGACACTTAGATGATTTACTCAAAATTCTTTGAAGAGAATTACACAACCCTATCAAACCAGGAGAAGGGCTGGAAATGCAACAGTACCATATACCTGAGAATATTTGGTATAAATATCTGGTGAATTATTTCCATCTATTTGTATGTTTAGTTTTCCACAGATCAGTTCTTCAAGAGGATCTCTTGAGAATCCATATATGAGAGCACGGATGGTCCTTAGTGAGAAGTCTGTCAAGTAACTGGTAGATTTCATGCAATATCCACAAGATCAAATACTTTGATTCTGTGTTCAAATTATCATCTCTTTTGATATGTGGAAGTTTTGCATGTGAGAAAGTTGTCATTTGATGGTCCTGTGACACCTACATTGTTTTTTCAGTGACAGAGCTTACAATGTAAGTTTCCCTTGTGCAGTAATTGACCTTCCCAGCTTCTAAAGCCCCAGGGAGGGCACAAGTGATCCTGAAGTCATGAAAAGGAGACAGGACCAGCAGGTAGGCAAAATCTGTCAAGAATGAGAGGGTGGGTAGCCATCATTGTAAGATTCTTTCCTCAGGTGTGAATGAGAAGCCATACAGAGGTAAAGGAAGCCTGTATTGCTGGGCTCTGGAGGGCTGCAGAAGAGGTGCAAGAACCCTTGAGGGAGGAAGGAGGCCAGGAGATAAAGAATTTACTGGGCAGGGTTGGGGGTGGGGCTTATATGGGGATGTAGTGTCCTAAAAGGTGCTGACTGGGGAAGGCTTGGCTTGTGAAAAACAACAGAGGAAGCTGAGGTTAGCCAGGGAGAAAGGAAATGTTGGAAGTTAGCCTAGGAGCATCACACTGTTGGTTCAGGATTTCCCATGCCATGCTGCTTAGCCACCATGATGACTCTGCCAACTTCCAACTTTTGTATGGACAGACACCCATCAGTTATGTCCTCTGAATTGTTTTACATAGATTTTCTAACTTCCTCTCCATTGTCAGAATCTCAGAAAGACCTGTAAGTCCGACAGTCCAACATTCTGGATACTCTGCAATAATATTCAAGTAGATGTTTGGTCTCTGAAAAATATCCAAAAATAAAGAACTGCTTACTCCTTGAGACAGCGTATTCATTTTGATTGAGTAAAACCTTCAAGTAGTACAAATAATAGAATTGTATAAGGAATCTCTGAATGTTCATCACCTAGTTTAAGCAAGGGTAGATATTTTGCTATTCTTATTTTTTTTTCATTTATTTTTATTTTATTAAAATACAAATGTCAATCAGACAGTTTCAAGAAACCTTAACCATACAGATTCGATGAATTAATACATTGCAAAAAGTTTTCATAATGTTTTGGTATTGTGCAAGGTGCATACATGATATTACATTTACAGATATTATTTTAGCAGATATCTCTTATCAGTGAATTAAGAGTGTAGCTG
>PVKA01047230.1:0-14407 GCA_004027165.1 Ctenomys sociabilis | reverse complement strand
CCGCCTCTGGTCTACCTCAGGCATCACCTCTCCTAGGGACCTTCCCTGACCTCCCTCGCGGGAGTACTGGCCCCGGGGCGCTCCCAGAGCCCCTGGGCTTCCTGGATCCCACTCCCGGCCACGCTGCCGCGTCACCTTCCCAGTGACTGGGAGCTGGTCCAGGGTCACCCGAGGTGGGCACCCACCCGGTGAGCTCAGGGCACGCGTCCCGGGCCCAGCCGTGCCCAAGCCCCAGCTCCCGCGCGGCCCGGCGCACGGATTTTGTTATTCCGATGAATGACACACCCTCCCCCTCCGGCGGATCCCTGCCCTCCTCAACGCCATTTTAAAGGGGGCAGAAGGAGCCCTCCCGCCGAGTCCCGCCGCCCACCTCCCGGCGACGGCTCTCGGGGCAGCCCCGGAACCCCAGCGCGATTACCAGGTGGGGGTCTCGGCGGCGAGCGCGCAGTCCCCCGGCAGGGTCTCGGTGGTGGCCGACCGCTCGGCCGCACACCGCCACGCCGGGAGCCCCCTAGAGGGCCAAAGGCCACTCGGAGGCGGCGCGGCGGGGAGCCGGGGGCGGCCACACCTCCCGCCCGGAACAAAGCGGCGCGGGCCGGGGCGGGGCGGGGCAGGGCGGGGCGGCGCGGGCCGGCCTCTCCCCGGCGCCCGCCCGCCAAGCTCTCCGGCGCTCCGCTTGGGCCCGAGGGCACCTCCTCCGCGCCCCGCAGCCGCCGCCCGCCCCGCCCCATCCCCCCTGCCCCGCTCCCGCCCCGCCCCCAGCCTCGCCCCGCCCCCCCGCCCCGCGCCGCCGTAAAGCGCCAGCGCGCAGCGAGCGCCGCCGCAGCCGCCCTAAAAATAGAGCTCCGGGGCCGCGGGGGTGGGAGTCGGCCCGGCACGCGACTGCGTGCGCCCGGACCTCGGGCCGGTCTCAGCCTCTGGGCCCCGCTGGACCCGCGCGCTCGCTGGGATCCGATCTGAGAGCCCGGAAGCGGGCGTTAAGGCCGATGACGAGTGCGAGCGCACTCCCTGGCCTCGGCGCTGCAGCCTTTAAATCTCGGTGGGGCCGGGTCGGGCCAACTTCTGAGCCCACGGACTCCTCCTCCTTCCTAGGCGACCTAGGTGACCCCGCCGCCCGCGTGACCGCGTCCCTTGGAATCCCGAGCTATCTTTTTCCTGGGCCTTGCCTTCAGCGTCCTTTCTCTCCCAGCTTCGCCGGCTGCACCCCGTCAGGGCCCAAAGGTCATTTGGTAGGGTGCGAAGGGAACGAGCGACACTTGCGCACCATTCCGTTGTTTTGAGTTCCGCCAGCTCCTCTCCATCCGTGTCATTTTCCTCCCATTTAAAAAATGGAGATTATAATTCACGTGCCATAAAAATTCCGCCTTTTAAAGTGTGGAATTCAGTGGTTTAAAGTTGTGTGCCGTCACTGTGTTCTAACTCCTGAACATTTTAATCACCTCTCTGATCACTCCTCATTCTCCCCTCCCCCACCCGTCTTGGAAACCACTAATTTACTTTGCAGTCTCCAAGGATTTGCCTATTCAGGCCATTTTTATAAATGGAACAATACAACAGGTGGCCTCTAGCTTCTTTGTCTAAGTACAGTGTTGCCATGCTCCATATGTGTTCTTCCATGTCAGTGGTTGGTTCTTTTTGTGACTGACTAATATTCTATTGTAAATCCATACAGTATTTTGATTATACATTGACCAGCTGATGAATATTTAGATTTCCATGTTACACTATGATGAATAAAATTGCTGTAAGCATTCCCATAATTTTCCTTTCTCTTGTATATGTGTCTCAGGATGGAATTGCTGGGTTATGTGGGTAATTATTTTTGGAAAAACAATTTGTTTTCCAAAGCAGCTGTACCCTTCTACATTCCAGCTGACAGTGTTTTCGGGATCCACAGTCTCCACATTTCCCCCACACTCGTTAGTGTGTGTCTTTTTCTTTGATTAGCATCATCCTAGTGAAGGTGAAGCAGCATCCTTACGATGTGATTATCAATGTCATTCCTGAGGAAGTGTGTGTGTGTGTGTGTGTGTGTGTGTGTGTGTGTGTGTGCACGTGTTAATCTTGATGGCTTGGAACCAGTTATAAATCTAGGGAAGCCATCCTCTTCCTATTTTGAGAGCTTTCCCTCCATGCCAGCTCTGAGGAGACCTTACTGTTCTGAGGCCTACAGGTTGTGGTGAGGCTGCCACTAGCATTCCAGCCACAAATGCAGCCATTCACTGAGAGGTTGTGCCCCACCCCTTATCTCCCTCTCATCTGCTCCTCTCAAGGCCAAGTAGACTTCAGAAGCCCAGATTAGAAGCACCCTACCCTGGCGCAGTAAGGCTACCGGGAAAGGAGCTCTGGAGAATAAGTTCACTGGCCAGGTGTTGCCCTGGAACCTGCTGGCTGCTCCTCTACCCATTTACAGCAGGTTATGAGGAAGGTACATAGAAGACATCATTTGTCTGCTTGCCAATCCCTCACTGGTTTTTTCCATCAAGAGATGAACCCTCTTAGGCCTGACTGGTGCCACAGCCTGGTGCTCTCAGCAGAGCTGAGACAACACCTAATGAAGAGTCCAAAGATAAGGGCCAGTGAGATAGCTCAGCAGACTAAACACTTGCTTAGGTAAGTGTAGGGACCAGGGTTTGATCCCCAAAAGCACAGGCTGTGCCATTCCTACCCCCAGGGAGAATGAGCTGGCTACCAAGTTGATGTGTGTTGATGCACGCTGTAATCCCAGTGCTGGGGAGGCTGAATACAGGAGGATCACTTAAGTCCAAGCTGCATAGTGTGTACCAAACACACACACACACACACACACACACACACACACACACACACACATTGAAAGGCATATGTATACTGCTGCCATATACAAATCTCTAATCATTAATGCCTTCTCAAAAATGGAGCTTACACAGCTAGTGGTCATATACAGGTACCTGGGAGTCTCCAGCAGGATGTCTCCTCTGCTCTTCTGAAGGAGCGCTTTGTCTCCATTGCTGGCAAATGGGCTTTAGAGTCAAGGGAATGGAGTAGAATATGAGGCATGGGTTTGAGAGTTTCTCACTCAGTAAACACTGCCAAAGCAGTGCCTACATTGGGCCAGAGAACAACCTCCCAGCAAAGTGATGCCAACCAGGAGAAGTGCAGTGGCTTGTGTGAGCTAGAGGATGGGCACCTGGTCTAAGACGGGGAGGGGACAGCAGTAGATGGCTAGCCCTGCTCTGTAAAGACAAATAGCACTATCTGGGGAGAGACAAGACCCTTCTATGTTGAAACCTGACTGAGCTGAAGACTTTGCACAAATTCCAGCAGATCTACACACCGGATCAGGCATATCTGGGGCATAGTAGGAGGCCAGACTCCTGGCCAAGAACCTAAGCAGGGATCAGACTCAGCTTTCATGCGTCAGGGTCCAAAACCAGCCACTGGGCCAGGAGCCAATTCCTGGAATAGGGCAAAGGTCAGAGAGCTGCTGGGCTACTGAGGAGGACTTCCCCAGTTAGTGACAAAACAAATGTTTTATGTACTTCAGTGTCCTGTGCTTGTCTCTCTGCCCCAAGGTCTGCCAAATCCTAATGGTCCAGTAGGCAACGGAGGAGGATCCAAGAACTCAAGAGCTGGAAATCACTATGGCCCAACTCTCCTTTATGACTCTAGCTCTAGTATGGTCTCTGAGGGTAGAAGGAGCTGTGAGTTTCTGAGCATTCATGACTGATGTGCCAGGCCTGGGTCTGGGAATGGATCTACACCCATCTGACTACCTTATGTTGAAGGCCTTTCCAGCCCTCCTGGTAAAAAAAAAAAAAAAAAGACTATATGGCCAACTCTGCACAGGAGTGGACTGACTATAAAGTCTGCACTCTCTCCGCCATGCCAATCTCCACGAGAAGGTCAGTTTTGTTTGTGTACTTGGTGCTGGGGAAGTAAGCCCAGCGTTTGGTTTAGTTTCCCAGGTACAGTTTCTTCAGACTGTGTTAAGAATCAGATATTTCAATGACTTTGCAAGGATAGGTTATTAAAAGAAGCTGGTCCTACCCCATGCTGCCCTCTGCTCTGTGCCACACTGTATGAGGCCCCTCTTTGCCAGTCCATGAGCACCAAGAGCTATGTCTGCTCTCGTGGTTTTCCAGCCCAATCACTCTTCATTCTCGCCCCCTCGCCACCTCCTCTGATCTCCTTGAGAGTAAGCCTCCAGAGGTTTTCTTTCCTCACATGGACACCTTCTTGCTCTCTGGAGGCAGAAGAAAAACTACTGATAAATCTTCTACCCACTTCCCCATCAATTTTCTCCAAAAGCTTGGGCATATACTCAACTAGTAAGTTTGTTTCTGGTCATCGCTTGTTTTTTCTCCCTCTTGGTCCTTTCTGCACTTAAACATCTGGTGGCTTTGTAATTTTTGAGGTTGCAACATACAAAAAGAAATAAGTTTTGTATTGTAAATCAGAATGCATGCACAGATGAAACTAAAGCTTCACAGAACAATACTTACCTTCATGCTGTGGAGATAGCTTGGCAGTCCAAGTACTCGCATAGAAAGGACAAGGACCCAGGTTCAATCCTTGGTACCATATGCCATGCTGGCCCCATAACTCCAGGTACACTGTGCTGGCCCTGAAACTGGGCATGGTGGTGCACACCTGTAATCCCAGTGCTGGAGAGGCTGAGATCAGAGGATCACTTCAAGTCCAAGCTGTGTAGTGAGACACTGTACCAAATAGATTAAAAAAATTTTTTTAAAGAATAATACTTACCTCTGTTATGTGTGATGTCCTTTGACCTATCCTGCATTGTTAAAAAAAAAATGCTAGTAAACTTATGGGATAGAAAAGCACACATCTCCAAGATTCAGAACCCAGACACTGAAAAATAACAACTTGGGAAGATAAGAAGCAGGGAGGTGGATCCAGGAAGAATCTGAAGGGAAAACTGGAGCCCATAGAAAAAAAATGAAGTGCAGAAAAAGGAGGATGCAGAATGCATTTTCTCTCTGGCTCATGGGGAGAGACAGGAGGATCAAATCTAAAGATGTACACTGAGGGCACTGAGGAAACAACCCAGTGGAGTAGACGTGCTCTGCTGTGCATTACAACGGTTTGTGAGTGGCTGCAGTCCAAATGACCTCAGTTCAAGGCCTTGGAGACACCTCTTTAGGGTGATTTGGAGCTGCAGTGGGTCGGCTCCATTTCAGGATTGCCAGCGTTGGAATCCCACAGTGACTGAGTGAAAAAACAACTGCAGGAGATGTACAGGGCTAGGGAACCACGAGCAGGCTGGCAAGAGACACTCAGAGGACTGCAGGCTAAACAGCTCTGGCCTTAACCCCACAACCACAGGCCAGGATCAGCCTGTCCTTCTACAAGGTTGAAAGCCCCAGAATCAGCAACCCACCCCAATGCTACCGCAAGCTTTCTGGGGTCATCTAGCACAGATCGTGACTCTGTTTACCTTGTCTACAATTGACAACAGAGATACAGCCTGAATTGGACACTACTAAAAAAACCATAGACCACAGACAATAACCGCAGACTTGAACTGGCAGAAAAATCTCTTTTTTACTTTGCTTTTTGTTTTTTCCCCTTGATTATTTGTTTTTGTTTTTGCATGAGTATGAATATTGGCTTTAGTATTTTCTGCTTTGTTGTTGTTTTTCCCTCTTGTCTTCTTCACCAGTTTCCCAAGGCTTAAGCAATTTTCCTTTGTCCTTCAGCTTTGTTTTAATTTCCTTTTGTTTCTCTACTTTTTCCTCTTATCCCTTTTAAATTTTCTCCCTGGAGGATAATATCACTTTATTGAGTGGATGTTTACTATGTATAATTTTCTGATGTTAGATTTTTTTTATATAAGTGTTTTATCTGTGGTTAAAGGTGGACAACTAATAGTTATGACAGTTTGTCCTTTTCTGGACTGTTCTTGATGATACTGTTACTACTGATTGTACTACTTTAGCCAAAGTAGCATAGTTGCTGTGATCAATTGTTTTTCTTATACCAATATTGAGATTGTTGGGGGCATAAATACTATCATAGTCCAATACAAAAGAATGGAGTGCTAAGCTGAACAGGTAAGAATATTTCATCCCTAAAAAATTGAGGAGGCAGGATCTTGGGACAGACTCAAAAGCCAAAAGCTACCTATACCTAGAAGATATTTCTGAAAAGTAGTCATTTTTTAAAGAGGTCTTGATATTAATCATAAAGCCACTACCATTCCAATCCTCACCAGAAAACCAGTAACCATACACAGAAAAAAAAGAAGGAAAGAAAGGAAAAAAGATAGAAACAAAATGCAACTCCAGACCTCCAACTTGCCCAAGGCAAATCCAGGCAGTAATGCAGTGGAAGAAATCAAAAGCTCTCGAGCTGAGTGTTCCAAAATGGTAGTAGCAGAATTAACAAAGCAGATGAAGAAGTCTCTAGAAAAAAAGCCATAAATCATTACATAGACAATTAAAAAATGATGGCCATAATGAAGGACAAGGCTAGTGACTCTAAAGTAGATACAGATAAAAAAAATTCAAGGAGCTTAGGAAAGTGATAGAAACCATGAATGCCTAATATAGGAAGGAACTGTGTTCCTTAAAACAATTTTAAACAGATATCCAGAGATCAAAAATTCTATTGAAATTATATGCAGTAGAACAAACCAGTGTGAAGATAGAATATCAAATCTAGAAGACAGGGTTGCAGTCAGTGATCATCAAATGAAAACGTCCTTAAAAGTAGTGTCTTAGTTACTCTTCTGTCATTGCTGGGACAAATACCCAACACCCAAAATGAAAGAAGGAAAGGCTTATTTAGCTCACAGTTACTGTGGGTTTCAGTCTATACTTGGCTGGCTCCAAGGCAGAATGGCACATGGCAGAGAGCATCAGTTCATGGTAGTGGAACAACAACAATGCAATAGCTACGCAAAGTCTGTCTCTCTCTCTTATATTATATTCAGGCTCTCTGCCCCAGGTTGGGGGAAGTACTCACACCCATAATCCCAGCAGTACTAAGACCCATAATCCCAGCCTTGAATCACACATAATCCCAGTGGATCATGAATTAATCACAAACTCTAGAAGTCCCCACCCCATGACTACATGAGGCTTTGGGGGGGACAACTAGACACAAACCGTAACAAGTAGCAAGGGTCCACAAAAATAAATTCAACAGCTGCTAGATCACATAAAGAAGAATAATTTAAGATTACTCAGAATCAATGAAAAATCAGAAGATAATACAAAGCACATTAAAAAAAACTGTTCACACAAAAAGTAGCAGAAAATTTCCCAAGCATGGAGAAAGAATCTGACATATAGATAAGTGAGGTATGTAGAACTCTTAATAGTCACAATAAAAAATCTATCCTACCACATACAATAGATCTGTCAAGATCTCAGGAATTCATAAGAGCAGAATCTTGAGCACTGTTAGAGAAAAGAAACAAATCATCTGTAAAGTGTAACTCTTCAGAATCACATCAGACTTCTCAACACAGACCCTCATGTAAGGAGAGCTTGGAGAGAAATATTTTAAGCCCTAAAAGAAAACAAACTCCAACCCAGATTGATGTACCTCACAGAATTATCATTCAAACTTAATGGAGAAATAAGATACTACTATGGAAAAGAATACCTGAAGAAATTCATGCCCACCAAACTACCACTCTAAGAAGTGCTAAAGTATATTCTAGAAAAAGACAGACTAGGTGTGGTGGTATACACCTGTAATTGCAGCACTCAGGAGACCGAGACAGAAGGATTGTTGAGAATTTGAGACCAGCCTGGGTTACAAAATGAGCTCAAGGCCAGCTTGAACTGCATAGCAAGACCCTGGCTCAAAAAGACAAATAAAAATAAAAATAAAAATAAAAATAAAAAAGACAATTCCATGAATTTCAAAAGAATGGATCCATGGCAAGGCAGGGAACTAAAAACATGAAAATAATATGACAAGGATAAGTCAGTACATATCAGTGATAATGTGGGTGGTCTCAATTCATCAATCAAAAGAAACAGACTGGCAAAATAGATCAAGAAACAAGTTCCAACAATATGCTGCATACAGCATTTACTCAAAAAGAAATTCATACACTGAAAGGCAAAGGATGCAAAACAGTATTGCACGTGGAATGAACCCAGAAAAAAGCAGGGGTAGCTATCCTATTTCCCAACAAAATAGATTTCAAGCCAAGCCTGATTGAGACAAAGAAGGTCACTAAATACTTCTGAAAGGAACAACCTAAGAAGAAATAATAATCCTAAATATATATGCACCAAAAACCAGCAACCAAATGGTATAAAACAAATCTTGAGGGATATAGAAAAGTCTGACAAGCAATAATACCATTGTAATGGACCTCAGTATCCTCTTATCACAAAGAAGCAGAGCAGTGATACAAAAAACCAACGAAGAAATGGCAGATCTGGGGCAGGGGAAATAGTTTGGTGGTCTAAGTGCCTGCATGGCAAGTGCAAGGACCCAGCTTTGATCCCCAGTATTGCATGCTGTGCCCGTCCTGGAACTCCAGGCATGCTCTGCCAGCCACCGAATCCATGTGTGGTGGTACATGCCTGTAATCCCAGCACTGCAGAGTCTGAGACAAGAGGGTCTCTATAAGTCCAAGCTGCATAGTGAGTGTAACCAAATTAACAAATAAAGATTTTTAAAAAAAAATTTTTTTTAAAAAAAGAAATGGCAGAGCTCAACCAAATATTTGAATAAATGAAAACATGATGGATATCTGCAGGGTTCTGTCCTGAAATATCAGACTACACATTATTTTAGCTGTACACAGGACATTCTTAAAAATAGTTCACATACTAGCTCATAGAACATGCTTAAGTAAATGCAAAGGAATTAAAATTATACCATGCCTATCATCGGACCATAATGCAATGAAATTGGAAATCAATGGCAAAAGAAACCATGAAAATTAAATAATATCCTCCTAAAAAGAAATCATTGGGTCACTGATGAAATTAAAAAAGAAATTAGACAATTTCTAAAATTAAATGGTAATGCTAGTATGACATACCAGAACTTAATGGGATGCAATGAATGCAATCCTAAGAGAGAAATTTATAGTGGTGAAACTTTCCAAGGTTTCACAGTGCTTGAAGAACAAAGGTTTCCTAAGAAGAAAGGGCCTACTTTGAGCCTAAAGCCAGTTCCCACCTCAAGATTTTGGTGCTCAAGGAGGCCAGAGTCTGGACAGCTGGACCAGGCACCTCTGCAGAGCAGAGCCATGAAGACAACAGTTACTAAGTCTCAAAAAACAAAAAGTTTTACTTTTTTACTACATGAAAAAAAGAAAAACTAATCATAATTGTTATTATATCTTGGGGGAAGAGAGGATTAACAAAGAGATGCCAGAAATACTATGTATCTTGATCTGGGTAGTAGTTACATGGATCTATACAAAGGTAAAAATTTATCAAGCTGTGCATTAATGGTTAGTGCACTTTATGCATTTCAGTGTGTGTAGTTTTTAAAAAACTCACCAGATATGGTGACACATACTTTTAATCCTAGCATTTGGAGGCCCAGCCAAATAGCTCAGTGGATTAAAGTGCCTGTTTAGGCAGACGCAGGGGCTGGGGGCTTGATCTCCAGGGCCTGCAGTGCTGGCCCTGCCCCTGGGGCTCCCTGAGCATGCTTTAGACTGGATGTGGTGGTGCCCCTGTAATCCCAGCCCTATGGGGGCTGTAAACCAGAGGATCACTACGAGTAGTCAGATCTATGCAGTGAGACCCTGTAAACCCTGTCCTAAAATACAAATTAATTAATTAATTTAATTAAATAAAAAAAGCACTTGGGCACTTGGGAGGCTGAGTCAGGAGGATCACTGTAAGTATGAGACCAGCCTTCATTACGTAGTAAGACCCTGCTTCAAAAACACAAAAAGAAATATCCAAAACAAAAACCCACAAGCTTGATATAGTGTCTCACATCTATAATATCAGCAACCTGAGAGGCTGAGGCAGGAGGGTCACACATTCCAGCCTAGCCTGGACAATTCAGCAACTCAGTGAGACTCTGTTAAAAACAAAAACATGATAAAACAACAACAAAACTACTTTACTTAAGATTAACCCAGTGAATAAAATGGAGGAAAAGGTAAATAAAATAGGTGAAAGGAGAATGCCCTTAGAGGAGAAAATATAACAAAATAAAAGTAAAAATAAAGTGGGCAGTATAAAACATAAAACTACAATAACTTAAATCATGAATATAGTACATAAACTTAATAACAGATTGAGGGCCAGTGAGATATCGCAGTGGTCTAAAGCCCCTGCTTAGGCAAGCTTAGGGACTACAGTTTGATCCCTGCCATTACATGCTGGTGCCAGCCCTGCCCTCAGGCTGAGTCTGCCACAGGAAAAAAAAAAAAAAAAAAATAGCTAACGCCCCAGCTTAGGCAAGCTTAGAGACTGGGGCCGCTATTCTGATCCTGGGCCCCACATGCTGTACAGGCCCTGCCACTGGGGCACTGTGCATTGAGACCGCGATTAAGACTGGGCATGGTGGTGTTCACCTGTAATCCCGGCTCTTGGGAGGCTGAAAACAGGAGGACTGCTATGAGTCCAATCTGTTTAGTACAACCCTGTGGACTCTGTACTAAATGCATTAAAAAAAAAAAAAAAAAAAAAAAAAAAAAACCTTCAGGTTGAATATAGCTAACGTAAATATGCTTCCAGTTGAGAGAGAGACTATTTCTGTCTTTCAAGGCTGTAAGCAAACCTTCCCTTTGCTTCCTAAGCTCTCCTCCTCCTCCCAAGGCTCCTCATTACATAAACCCTTATGAAACAACACGGATAAAGGCAATCAGTACATCTGCTTGCAAAATGTACAGAAGCATGAGACTGATGGAGAAATGCCTGCCGCTAACAGGAGGGCCGCGTGGTTGGCTGCCAGACACCAGGCAGAGCAAAGGGCACTGTGCTATCTCTTCTAACTTCTCAGGAAGCTGGAATGGGGGACAACATCGGCCTTATTAGCTCTGGGCATGGTAGCAACTGTAGTAAAAGACTGGCCAGAAGTTGCTGGGACAAGAGCTCAGCTCTGCGGTTTGATGGTGATCCCCACGACTTCCACATTTTGGAGGAAGTGCGGCACCTGCAGGATGATTTCTAAGACTCCTCAACAACTCTAAAACACCACTGAATCGCAAAATTGGAACGATACATCGTATCTATACATTGGAAGACTCTGCATTAATAAAATGCCCATTCTGGCCGGGCGTGGTGGTGCAGGCCTGTAATCCCAGCACTCGGGAGGCTGAGACTAGAGGATTGTTGTGAGTTCGAGACCAGCTTGAGCTACAAAGTGAGCTTAAGGCCAGCCTGAACTGCACAGTGAGACTCTGTCTCAAAAAGACAAAAAAAAAAAAAAAAAAAAAAAAAATAAAATGCCCATTCTGAAGTCAATCTTTAGAATCGTGCACTCATAATCAAATGTCCAACAAGATATTTACAAACTATTAACAGCTTGACTGAAACTTATGTGAAACTCAAAGAAATTAAAATAGCCAAAGAAATTTAAAAAAATAAAAACTACTTGGAGGACTTGAATTATCTGACTTCAAGATGATTATCAAACAACTATTAATCCAGTGGAATATTCCTGAAAGGAACACTTACATGGTCCAAGGAATTCTGTGAAGTAAAGGTAAGTATTTTCAACAACTGGTACTCACACAGCTCGAAATACATGCGGAGGGAAATGATCTGGATCCCTAACTCCTAACTTGGAAAAAAAAGAAAGCTGAAGCAAATTGGATACACTGAAAGCACAGAACACACAGCAACACACAGGAGCTAAACTACTGATGTGTGCAACAAGTTGGATGACTGCCCAGGGAATTGCAAGTTGCAAGGGAATTATGCTGAGTGAAAAAGATCAGTCTCAAAAGGTGCCATTATATGATACCATTGTATATGTTTTTAATATACCATTGTTAAAATGAGAAATTTTTATCAGTGGGATGATACACGGGGGAATGGGGATTTATCCAGGGAAGTACAAGGTATCTGTGTATTCAGAATGCTACCTGGCAGTGGACAACACCAACTTGTACAAGTGTTAAAACTTTATAGAAGAACTGAATGCATACGTACACACAAATCAGTGCAATTAAAACTGGGGGAATCTCTTTGAGAGGAGTGGACTATATCAACACCCTAAAAACTTGTATAAAAGTGGATAGTTGTAATAATGTGCTATGGTTTTAGTAAATATTACCATTAAGAGAATTGGAGCAGAATGTACAAAGAAACATATAAAGGATTTCAATGTGTTATTCCTTAGAATATGCTATCCTATAATTATGTTAATAAAAAGTTTCAGTTAGAAAATGAATATGAGCCAAGCATGGTACTATGTACCTATAATATCCTAGTTATCAAGTGGCTGAGGCAGGAGGATTAGTTGAGCTTATGGCTTGGAGAAAGAAAAAGAGAAAGAGAGAGAGGGAGAGAAAGAGAGAGAGAGAGAGAGAGAGAGAGAGAGAGAGACAGAGAGAGAGACAGAGAAATTGATATGGATCATAAGGCTAAAGGTAAAGTTAATTTTGTTTTTTTTTTTTTTTGGAAGAACCGGGATTGAACTCAGGCCCTTGCACTTGTCAGGCATGCACTGATTCTACTAAGCTATCTCCCTGGCCCTAAAGTTAATTTGTAATAATTCTTTTCATCATAATTTTTTCTATTTTTATATGTTTGATAAGGGTCTCACTACATAGCTTAGGCTCATAGTAATTCTCCTATTTTCAGCTTCCCCAGCACTACTTACAGATGTTTGCCACCATGCCTGGATTTGGTAGCTGGCTTAGCACACCCTGGGGCAGCGCTGGTGTGGCATGTGATTGATGCCTGGGACTGAACTCCGGTCCCTGAGCTTGCCTAAGCAGGTACTTAGTCCACTGAGCTGGCCCTCATAATTTTTCTTATAATTCCTCTAATCCCTAGAAAAAATGAAATAGCTTCCTGACACAGAAGTAGGCAAAAATTTCTTAAGATAAACAATATAATGAACACATAATAAAAGTTGATAAGTACCTCATCAAAAATTTACAACTTCTGATCATTAAAGTCACTTTGTGGACCAGGGAGATAGCTCAGAGACCTAATTGCCTGCCTGGCAAGCACAAGGACCTGAGTTAGATCTCCAATACTTCAAAAGATTAAATAAATGTCATTTTGGTGACATCGAGCTGTGAGGCTTGTGTATCTGACCCTCATCCATAAGTGACTGAGGAACACTAATCAAAGGAACGTAAGGGTGGGGCAGGGTGGCCTTGTCACCCCTGGCTGCAGAGTTGCTGCCCGCACAGTTGCATATTGGAAAAACCAATAACAACCCTATCTTTACTGTCAAGAAACTGAAAGATTCAGAAAGAATATTTCTGAAAGGTGAGAGTCATGTGCCCCATTTTGGAGGTGAGGAAACCGGCACCACTTAAACAAGTTTGGGTAGGTTCTGGTAGGTCCAGGATCCATCCCTGGCTCTCTGGATACAAAGCTCTGGCCCTTCTCCTCCAGACCCGGACTTGCTGCTGCTTGTGGACAAAAGAAAACATTGTTTCTAGAAGCAGAGAGGAGCCAGGTTAGACAGAGATGTATTTGTACTTTTTTATCATCTGGGTTGAAGTTATGTGGGGAAAGACACAGCCTGCTTTGATTTATGGTTTGCTTTTTAAGTAAGTGACTTATTTATTTATTTTTGTATTTTATGGAGGGGTCTACAGGGCGTTCAAGGACTGACTCACTAGTAGATCGGACTGAGACTGTGCTCCGGGAGCATGGCTGGCGCTTCAGGCCCGGGAATCGAACCCCTTTTCCCCAAGAATGGAACTCCTGGCGCACTTTAATCCTCTAAGGTATTGGGCCCACCGACTAAAGTTTTGGGGTTTTTTTTGGCTGGCTCAGGTTGCCTTAAAGGCAGGCACGTGGAGGTGGGTGGGGATAGAACCGCTGTATTCTGAGCCTGACTGCGTTTACGTGGGCAGGCGCTTAAACAACTGAGCTAACTGGCAGCTCGCCTCCTTTTGGTTGTTTCACAATCACTTGAGTTCTAAAATGTTTGATAAAGAAAATTCTGTTGTTTAATTCGGGTCTCAGAAGAGATTCTTTTGAGTAAACTACCACCTTGTGGCAGAAAGGATGACTTGCAGGATTTTTTTCTTTTTCGGTCTTTTTTTTTTTTTTTTTTTTTTTTTTTTTTTTTTTTTTTTTTTTTTTTTTTTTTTTTTTTTTTTTTTTTTTTTTTTTTTTTTTTTTTTTTTTTTTTTTGTCTTTTTGAGACAGGGTCTCACTGTGCAGTTCAGGCTGGCCTTAAGCTCGCTTTGTAGCTCAGGCTGGTCTCGAACTCACAACAATCCTCCTGCCTCAGCCTCCCTAGTGCTGGGATTACAGGCCTGCGCCACCAC